>JANQBM010000220.1:14340491-14376681 GCA_025594535.1 Erythroxylum domingense | reverse complement strand
TAAGTGTTAAGTGATGTGACACGCCACCCTCGCGGGGCACGGATCCGGGTATCACTATCGATATCGGGTTCGGGTTCAGCGGGAGTTGGGGTGTTACATCATCCTCTCACTTGAGTGTGTAAGAACTTATTAGATCTCCTGGTACAAAAGTGAAGAACTCACTTATATACATCTGTTGAGCCTTCGGTCACGATGGCCATGATCATGGCCTACTTAATTGATAGCCTTGTCTTCGATCACGATCATGGCCTGTGAGCCACAACCATGACCTATTTAAAAGACAGTCATACACACTTTGCTTTTCACCTGATCTTTTATGTGTGTGACCTTTAGGTTCTCGATTATTTTGGGCACCTGAATCAACTCTCAACTTAAGCAAATCATAAAAGGTTTTATGATGCCAATTTACCATATTATAAGTGGATTAATACACGAACCTTTTGATAGTTAACTCTTCAACTTATGAACCTTTCCATAGACAATTACCATGTAATTCATCCTTTCACTATACTATACCCCACTTGGTTCGGAGTATGGGTTATATGTCAACTCCCACTAGACTGACTATGTTACATCTAGTCTAAGTAATGTTAGTTCTTGTCCTATGATCTCATTACTCCATATGTCATTAAAGACTCCCTTTATGACACATGACTACTCTAGCCAAAGACTCCTGAGTAATGACCCCGACAAGAGACCACAGGTATTATCTCCTTCTATCAGAAGTGGTGAATCCTTAACTAAATTCCCAATTACCTTCGAATACCAATAGCTATACACAATTACTACCCTAAAAGCGACCTCGTCTAGAGGTAACAAAGAATTATGTCAAAGCACAAGATTAGTATCCAAGATATCCTTCAGTATCTCAAGTATAAGGATATTTGCATCATTGCTATGATGAGATTAATCATTAACATTTGATAGATCATCCATATGATAATCTCATAGTGAGTCATCTGATATACTTAATAATGTACTATCTTATTAATCCTATGCTTATGGATTATTTAGATATTAACATAATTGCATATGATAGGAATCCCATTATCATGATCTTATCATGATTTCCTTCATGTTATATTTTGTATCATAGACTTCATTAATTCGATTTAAGATCAACATCAATTCATATATAAACGAATATCAAATTAATGAAAATTTCCTTTCGTTTTAGTAATCAAAACAAAGTTTGTACAAAAGTGCTAAAGGTGATTACCTTTAGAGCACTACTTTAACAATCGAGTGCCTTTAGAGTACTACTCTTAACACAATAACATTCATTCATTATGCACAGTCATTTTTCACATATTCATCGAATCTCAGTACATATGGGAAATTAAAATGGAGCACTTAATAATGTATCTTCACAGACCAAGAACTACGAGATTGCCCCTTTTATTTTGGGGCGATAGAGGGATCGTACAATTCGGGCCTTTTTTTATGCTTTTCCTAGAGGTCTGGAGAAAGCTGCAATCAGTAGGACGTTCCTAACCCTCCCTTTTCTAAAGGAAGAATTTGAAATTCTTTTTCCTTTCCGCAGGGACTAGGAGATTGGATCTAGCTGTAAGAAGAATGATTGGTTAATAAACAACTCATAGATTCAACATTTAGTTGAGTACACTTATTTTTCTCAATTCACATTCACTTATGAAACACTTCCAATACAATCTCAATTATCAAACTCTTCGGACCATCACTG
This sequence comes from Erythroxylum domingense, assembly GCA_025594535.1. NCBI lineage: Eukaryota > Viridiplantae > Streptophyta > Magnoliopsida > Malpighiales > Erythroxylaceae > Erythroxylum > Erythroxylum domingense. The sequence goes on along the minus strand of JANQBM010000220.1, from coordinate 14,374,979 downwards.
TCTGAAATTATCACATTCACATCAATAATAGTTCAATAATTGAAATTTAAGTAGATACAATCAATCCTAGTGAGAAAACATCTAGATTGACTCACAGTATGCTCCAAATAGCTATTGCCTAAAGGAACCGCTAATGTTTGAATGATGGCGTTCAACTTGTGCGTCTAAATTCATGAAATACACATATTTATACACATTACTAAGTGGATCATTCACATAAATATCCAATCATGCACATATATATATGTTTCATGTACAATGCATGCTCAATTGACTATTCCCAGGTATGAATCCTTAATCACAAGTCATGATCATTCAAACATTATAATTTGTATATGTCTAGTTTGCACTTAGGTTTATACCTCAAAGAAGCTTGATTATTCTAAATTCTTCAATCAAACATTCACCAATTTCTTTTCTAGCATTATACAATCACACAATATCCAATTTTTCATTCGTTTATACCTAATACACCTTTCTCATGTCCTTTGGATCACATTTGCATTCCTAAGATCACCAAAAGCACCTTCATTCCTTTATCATTCATAATTTTCCAGATTTTAGTCATTGATATCATCAATCTATTCGTTAAGTTATAACCTTAATTAGCAACCTAAATTTATCAACTAATCAAGCATCAAACTAGGTTCATTTCAAGCCTCATTCAAGTCTAAATGCACCAAGGTAAAGTAACTTATTATTAGTTGGTTCAAACATCACACAAAAGATTACATTTCACGTCTAATGTCCATGATTGTGGGTTATGCCATCTGAAAATTTCCAGCTAATTTATTCCATGTTTTTCCATATTTTTAACTCTTTCTTACCAAACTCAAAAAATCTTATGCATAGCTCATCACTTATACTTCATTTCCTCATCATTTTCACCTCAATCCCAACTCAAAATCATTCATACATCTATACATAAACTATTATTGATCATTTATAAAAAAAATAGAACATGAACCTATACACTTCTTCATTAACATTCAGCAAACTTTCAACTCCATTATTACTATCAATCCATCCTTAAACTATCATCATATATGTTTCTATTCATACAAACTATAAAGAAAAATAATATACTTACTTGTTTAACTCCAAATCTTCTCAAATCAACACATAACCCTAGCTCCTCCACTTACATGATCATCACCATTTTAAGGAGGCAAAAGGTTAGGTTTTCATTATCAAATTGAAGACAACGAAATATTTGGAGTGGCAAAGTGAAGGATGATAGAAAAAACTAACATGGTGAGAGTGTTGTTAGATGAAGAGAAGAGAGAAGAGAGAAGAAGAAAATGAAGAAAGCATGTAGCAAAAGTAGAGTGAAAGATGGTCTTATATGAGTGTGTAACGTGAGGGGTGGTGAGTGTCATGACACTAACCTCATAAAGAATCATACTACTTGTAATTTTTACTTAAGCTACAAATGTCACTTAATAACTAGTCCATTTGTCTCTCAATCTCCATGCCATTTGTTAATCAATTGCCTAAGTCACTTGTCAATAAATCCTAATGCCACGTGCCATTTATTTCTATTACCATGTGTTATTTATTTCTACTGCCATTTTTTAATCAATTGTCTAAGCCACTTATCAATAAATCCTAATGCCACGTGTCATTTATTTCTATTACTATGTGTTACTTATTTCTACTGCCATTTGTCAATTTGTCTTGCTAGTTAGCATTTTTCCTAATCTAAAAATACACATAAATTTATAAATCTCCCAATTGTAACAAATAAATTATGAATTAATAATTAAAAACCGTCAAACCAGAATTCAAGATATAATAATCCACAATTTACATCATAATCATTTTAAATCTTTTATACCACGGAATATGGTAATTGAGTGCATATATAGTCTTTGTAATGTGTAGAATATCATAATCCTTGTGCGTATGCTAATGGTATGCACATGAATGCAATGTATTTCATGCATTCTCTATGCTATTTCTCATGTGCAATGGTCTAAGATCCTATGTCCTAACCCTTAGTATGGAAATATGGGTTAGTACATTTTATCTTTGATTTAATGAAATCTGATTATTTTTATGTTTATTAGATTTATTGCAATTATTTTATATGATTGCATAATTCGACAATAAACTGAGACGGTGAATCAAATGAAAAATTATTAAATTGGGATAATGAGAGTTAGGTGATTTAATAAGAACGAAAAATTAATCATATCAGTAATTATGTGAAAAGATATCTCACATAGGTTCTTGAAAGTTTATTGGAAAGCTTCAGATTTAATTATGGTTTTAGATAGGTTGTTAATTGAGAAATTGTAATTTTCCATAATCTGATTAGCGTTAATAGTTATAACTCGTGAGAGAGTAATCAACCTTAGGAACCAATAGTTCGATAAATCTTAATCGATTAGGTTAGTGTTAAAGATAGGTAAAATTCCCCCTTTCTCTCAATTGATAGTTCCTTTAGGTAGGTAAAATTCCCCCTTTCTCTCAATTGATAGTTCCTTTAGGTTAATTCTTAGGTGTGTTGCAATAGCTAAATTTTTAATATTTTCATAATTGATTCTTAGATTGATTTGCGTGATTAAATTAAATTCCTTTTTTATTTTTTCTATTTTTTAAAATTCTGTGAATTATGTTGGCCTTAGATTTAGGACTAGATTATCCCTCCACGTGAGATCGACAACTTAGGTACTAAGCAAACTACTAGTGCCCTTGCGGATTATCGTGGTTAACCATTAGAGCTTATACACATTAAAAACCATGATCAAGTTTTTGGCATAGTTACGGAGGAGCCGATTAGTTTAAGGCATTTAGTTAGTTTTTCTTTTTTTTCCTTTCTTCCTATTTCTGAAATCATGCTCTTGCATGAACATAAAAGTCACGAGAAGTTTGATTTGTGCAGCTAAAATCGTAGATTTATACATCACTCTACTAGAACGATCCATTAGAAAAGTTCGAGGTGAAGAAGTAGAATAATTCGCAAAAACAACAATGGCTAAGGAATTCAATAAGATTTGGACCATGGAGCTAACCAAGGATGTCAATAATAGACCTTTATGGACTTCATGAGACCAGGATTCAATGCGACTAGCCAAAGAGTAACTAGGCCACTCGTATAAGCAGTATCATTTAAAATCAAACCAGCCCTCCTAAACATGCTTTAACAAACCATGCAGTTTTATGGACTAATTAGTAAGGATCATAATGCATATATAGTGAACTTCCTTGAAATCTTCGATATCTTTTGGTATCATCAAATGTTGGAAGATGTGGTCAGAATTAGGCTTTTGCCTTTTACCCTTAGAGATAGAGCAAAGGCTTGGTATCATTCCCTTAACCCAACCAATGTCATGACTTAGGATCAGCTAGTTCATGTCTTTTTAGACAAGTATTCCCCTCTGAATAAGACCATTAAGATTATCAAGGAAATTACCAACTTAATAAAGTGATGGGGAATCGATCTATGAAGCGTAGGAATGATACAAGGATTGGAAATAGAAATGCCCATACCATAACTTACCCAAGGAATTCTTGTTTCAAAAATTTTATAAAGGAGTAACCCCACATATGAGAGGCACGATCGACGCAACTTTAGGAGGATCACTGATTAGAAAGACAGTTGATGAAGTGGAAGAGCTAATAGAGGAGATGGCGAGTAATAGCTGCTTATAGATGAACAAGCAGAATAGATAAATCACTTCTTTTTAAGAACAAAAAGGAATTGTAGCTGCTAATCAAATGACATAAATGTAAGCAAAAATTGATAACTCGTCTTGACGGCTCAACAATATGAAGGTTTTTTCCTCAGCTCCAGTGAAAGTCATGTAATTCAAGTGTGAACTTTGTAAACAACTGGACCATGATACGGTGGACTATTTCTTGATAAAGGAAAGCGATCCAGAGCAAGTGAATTATATAAGAGCTCAATATAGATGAGGAGGGGGAAATAATCCCTACTCTAACACTTACTCATGCTAACTTCTCTTGGACGAACAATGTTAGAGGACAGTTTAGACCTCAAAGAAAATCAAGCTTCCAATAAGATAAACTAAGCTCAATGGAATCCAAGTTGGATAAGATTTTAGATAAAAATAGAGGCATGGAGGATGTACACAGGATGTTTGAAAGCAAATTCGAGCAAGTCACTAAGAACCATGCCTCTTTAATACATAATCTAGAGGTCCAAGTAAGCCAACTAGCAGAGGAAACTTCTACTCGAAATGCAGGAACCCTTCCAAGCAATATCAAGTCTAACCTAAAGGAACGAATCATAGCCATTACTCAAACCTAGGAAATGAAACATGAACATGAGAAGGAAGACAGAAACAAAGGAGAAGGATAAGTAATTATGGAATTCCTTCCAAGTGAGCTTGAAATTAAGCTAATCAAGGAACTTTGACCTAAAATTTCATACCCTATTCTAGCTTAGTGGAAGTTAATTTCAAGTAGGGCAACAAGGAATTCTAAGGAGGTTGAATTAAACAAGGTTAAGAACATAATGAAACATCTACAAACGAGGCTCACACTAAAGGAATCAATCAAGAAGAAGGTTAAGGACTGCATAACAGAAGAAAACCCTAACATAGCACAAAAGAAAGAGGACCCAGGGGATTTTTACATTCCTTGCAATATCAATGGAGTCAACATAGACAAGGCATTCTCGGATTTGGGAGCGAGTATCAATATGATGCCATATACCTTTAGTCAAAAGTTGGGGTTAGGAGAGTTAGAACCCATAAAGATGTTAAAAGGGGATTATTAAGGATGTGCAAGCACAAATTGATAAATTTACCTTCCCCGCAGGCTTCTATATATTGGATATTAGAGAAGATGTGGAAGCCCTATGGTATTTGGACAACCATTCTTGGCCAGTGCTCGCTCCATAACGCTGTGTGTGGTTGATGTCTTCGTGGGTGGAGACAGATAACAAAACACAAAAATCTTTGTGTCCAACTGTGTTTGGTTACTGACATTGCCCATTTTTGTTCTGTCTCCAATTCACAAAAACATAATTTTTTTGTTCCTTCCAAAACTGTGGCACAACTTTCTTGTGCTTGTCACAGAAACAAAACACGCGGGCTATTAGAAAAAAATACCCCCATATTATTACTATAAATAGCAAAAAAAAGACATTGTTAATAAAATATAAGGCTTGAATGTATCTTTAACCTATTATGTAATTAATTCCATGAATGCTTGAATGTTTTATTAAATTATTATTTACTAAAATTTCTAACTTGTAGGATTTTTTTAAATTCAATAACTCATTTCATTAAATTTTTAGGTTTCTCATTTCATTAAATATTTAGGTTTTTCATTTTATTTCATCGTAATTAAAAAATAAAAATACAATTAAAAAAATATTGATACAATTATAAAAAATATTTACATAATTCATTTTATTGTTAACTTGTATGAATATTTTGCTATTCAATAGCTCAATATCCCCATTTTTAGGTTCCTTTTTTATTCCTTATTTATAGATATAATTAAAAAATACTAATACAGATCATTCATTTTAAAATAAACAATGAATTACATATTTCTAATCATATTATATTACAGGGATACTTTGGTCATTGATATTGCTTTCTATGTTCTGTCAACTGCAACCTAACACATTTCTGTTCTCGAGATACACAGTTTCATCTGTTTTGTCCATTACAATCAAACACCTCACTGTGTCCAATTTTTGTTCTATTCTGTCTCTAAATTTTTGTTTCGTTCCGTCTCAGTATATGGATCACAGTAACACACAGCGTAATTGACGTTGATAGGGGTGAACTAACTTTGAGGGTAGATAAGCATCAAATAACCTTCAAAGTGTCAAAGAAAGACAACAATTCTCCTTTATCTCCAATTAATATCAAGGAAATCGAGCCTCGAGGATAATGGGAAGATATTGAGGATTATGGGAATCCATTTATAGAAAGAAACGATCGTGAAGAAAAAGGCAAAGGAAGGAGAATCACAAACAAAGATGGAATCCAGGCTATGGTAGCTCGTGTGCAAATTGTAAGATCAATGACTACACTACCATCGCACCATTCATTTAAAACACTATGAGCAAAAGAAGAATGTCGAGCTACCGATGTTAAAAGAAGTGTTGCATGGGAGGTAACCCATGGAATGTTATTTCCTTTGATTGTTTTTAGAAAGTTTGAATTCCATAATTAGATTATTTCATTTCCAAATAAAATCAGGAAGGCATAACACTGTGACATGAATTTGATGATCGATAAAGTAAGCAAAGAGAGGTGAAAGGGCCACAAAGTTACAAATTGAAACGTTAGATATATTAGAATTGCAAGACAAGGTCCAAAGTTTAGCAGAGAGAATTCAATGGGGATAGTTCATTCAATTTCAATTACTAGTTTACGAAGAACTTACCTTAGAATTCTTTACATCCCTTCAATTCAAATCCAAAAAACATAAGTAATTGTTGTTTAGGTTACAAGGACAACCTTATGGGCTTGATTATAAGACTTTGCATGAAATTTTTGGTTTCCCTTAGTCATCTGTAGTGGATCAGCACGATGATTTTTATGTCAACCCCTATTAGACTGAACTAACTAGGTTAAATCATTTTGACGCTAAGAATGTACAAAACAACATCATCAAGATCCATTAACACTTATTGACGAACAAATTCATGTGTGAAACTATTTTGACAAAATGGAAACTAACAAATGTTCGACGAAAGAACTTTTCATGTTGTGGTGCATAGATCATAGCATTCCAGTTTGCACAACCACCCACATCTTTAACGCAATTAATGCTGCTTAAAAAAAAGGAGTAATAACTTAGGAATGGGTTAATTGGTTTCGGCCATAGCTAATTACTATGGAGTTAAGTGCAAAGGATTCATAGTCTACTGTCCTGAATTTATGAACTATCATCATCTATAGTGAGCAAACTTCTTGAAATCTCATAATATGGAACTTCGAGATATTAGTGCCAAGGCACACTTCAAGGGCAGGACTAGTCAAGTGAGTTCAAACGCTCAATAATAACAAGAAAAGGATTCGACCAGCGAGGAGTCTGAGGAAGAAGAAGAAGAAACAAAAGAACTGGGCTACAAAAGAGTGTTTGATATAGTCTTCGTAAACACCAAAGTAATTACATATACACTCGCGGAGAACTTCAAAAAAATGAAGAAGATGGCATGAACACAACGATGTTATAGTTGGGACATACTTCGTACCCATCATTATTTCGAGGCTTAGGGTGTTCAACTGCCACCCCCAATACCATCCTCGCCTCCATCACCATGAGGCTTTGCTCTAACCCCTTTCTTTTTAAATTTATTTTTTTTCACTGTAATTTATATTTTTTCCTTCCATATGTGATTGTTTGTTCCCTTCTCACATTGAGGATAATGTGTTGTTCAAGTGTGGGAAAGGTTATGTGTTTTATTTTAAATGTGATTTTGCATATTGTATAATAGTTTTTTAGGTTGCATTTTGTGAATCGTGTGAATGTGTCAATGACTTAGATGGATTGAAATTGATTTAATTTTAAACATAATCTATTAGGTTGTGAAGAATCATTAGCTCACAAAATTAGTTAATTGGAATCTTTGGCTAAATTTGCCACTTAATTAGGATTTAGTGTTAGTTTGTCACCCTCTAAATTGTCATATTCATTCATAATTTGAGACCTTTCAACTTAAATAGCTTTGCTAGTATTGTTTCATGGAAATAAGTAGCTAAAGCAACAAGGTAGGCAATATAATAAAAAATCATGTTTGTTAATTTTAAATAAATAACTATTCCACTGACCTTCAGGTTATGAACAGAGCTAGTAGCCACTTAAGAACATGATGTAACTGAGTAACAAGATTGACACGTATCATAAATGTGTGCATTCGCGTAAGAAGGCTATAATGACGTTCCAACCTAGCAGTTTAATAAAAAACATGACTTAGTTAAGTAATCGGATTTACATTCATTACCAATGTTTGCCTCCACATAAAAACACTAAGTCCATGTTCATAAAAAGTAAATAAAAAATGTGTTTTTGAATAAAAACCTACCGACCTTGTAACAACTTGACTTTTCATGAAAACGTACTTAAGAGTAGTTACAGAGCCTGAATGACCAAAGAATTATTAATGTGTGTGTGCAATTGAAAAGTGTAAACAATTTAACACTTGAGTCTGGATTAATATGTATTTTTAGTTCAAATCCCTAAGACGCAAATTTTGGTTGTTATTGATTTGAAATGACTCGAATGATTGTGTTTAAATTAAATTTATTTCATGAAGTTGAAGCCATTGTCTCACTACTGTATTGTGTGTTGTGTGATTTTGTGTATTTATTTTTTTGTTTATTTGAGGACAAGCAAACATTTAAGTATGGCGATGTTGATAAGTGTGAATTGCATCATGTTTTAGGACTTAATTCGATATGTAATTAATTGTTAATTCAATCATTTAGTATGTGTTTAGGGTAGAATTGTATTTATTTGTTAATTATTTGTGTTTAAGTGTTTTCATGGGTTAGTACAAGTCTTTGAGCTTAATTATTATGTTTTTAAGATACCTTAATATGTTTGTTAGTGTTTTAGGGTCAACATCGAAGAACGAAGAAGTTTTGGAGACACTCAAGCCAAAACAACGACCCACGATCGTAGCACAATAGGCCACGATCGTGATAGAAGCATTGGAGTCGGCCCATGATCATGACCCATATGCCATAATCGTGACAGAAGCCCAAGACACGGCCTATGATCATGGAAGAAGGCTCAACTGTGGCCCACGATCATAGCCTTCAGGGCCATAGTAGTGGCTTGCATCGGGTAGATACACAGACACTCAAAAACCTCAAGTTTTGATGGAGTTTTTAGACCTTTTCGGACCCTAGAAAACCCCTAGGGCTACCCATAACATAAAAGGTATATAAAGAATAAGACAAAGAAGATGAAGGAGCTTTAGCATTAGCCACTTTTGAGAGAAACCCTAGAGAGGATTGTTGAGAGATTGAGAAAGAGAAGAAGGAAGAGAGAAGTAAAGAAGAAGTTGACATCGGTGTACTTCTCAGATTAGGAGTTTCCTGACATTGTTGCCTCCTGTCTTCATTCAAGATCGTATTTCCTATTATTTTCCATTTTTATTATTGTATAGAATTGGGAATAGTAGTTTGATGATAGGATTTGTGAATGTTGAGATATTCTAAACTCACCGTCGAGTTTTTATCTTTGATTTAATGAAATCTAATTGTTTTTATATTTATTGGATTTATTGTGATTGATTTCTGTGATTGCATAATTCGGTAATAAACTGAGAGGGTGAATCAAATGAAAATTTATTAAATTGGGTTAATGAGAGTTAGGTGATTTGATAAGAACGAGAAATTAATCAAATTGGTAATTGTGTGAAGCGGGATCTCGCATAGGTTCCCGATAGTTTATTTGACAACTTCAGATCTAATTAGGGTTTTAGATAGGTGGTTAATTGAGAAATTGCAATTTTTCATAATCTGATTAGGCTTCATAAATTAGGGTTAATGGTTATAACTCGAAAGAGAGTAATCAACCTTTGGATCCACTAGAACCAATAATCTGGTAAATCATAATCGATTAGGTTAGCATTAAAGATAGGTAAAATTCCCCTTTTTTTGAATTGATAGTTCCTTTAGGTTAATTCTTAAGTATGTTGTAATAGCTAAATTGTTAATATTTTTTTAATTGATTCTTAGATTGAATTGCGTGATTGAATTGAATTCTTGTTTTAGTTTTGCTATCTTTTTTAAATTATGTGAATTGTGTTGGCCCGAGATTTAGGACTAGATTATTCCTCCTCGTGGAATCGACACCTTAATGACCCGTGCACTTGCGGATTGTCGAAGTTAATCATTAAAACTTACACAAATCACAATCAATTATTCAAGCACATTTGACTTTTAAATTTGAACTTTAGGTTCTTTTGGCATTTATGGTTCTATGATAGTTGATTTCTAATTTCTACATCATTTCTTTATAAAGTTTAATCTATTATTTATCAAAGTGTATATAAGTTTAGCCTAAGATAATCTTTTTAAATTTTATTGTTTAAGTTAGGATTATTCAAGTACATTTTAATTTTAAATTTTAACTTCATGTTCTTTTGGCATTTATTGATAATTGATTTTTAATGTTATTTTATCATTAAAGAGGCACGTTTGTTTACTAAAGCCCATCTTATTTTTATAATTGTGATCTTTTTTTCTTTTGGAAGAGGTTGCGCCCACTTGAACTTCCAGTTTCTTATTTCCAATGATTGTTCAAGGCTAAAAGATTAATCCTATAATAAAAAAGGTATATGTAAAGCCACATTCTTAACATTTTTATATAAAATAAAAGTGTTTGTTAATTTTGTATCTACATAAACTTTTAGCCACGATTAGATAATTAAGCTCATTTTTTCAAAATACATGTTAGAAAAATACTCATTTGACCTTTGATTTAAGAGAACCATAGCTTAAAAATGGTTTTAATTAATTGGCAAATAAGCTTGGTTCAAGATAACCATACCCTAAATCCTCAGCAGGGATTTAAATTTTAATTGAGTATGATCGTTAAATTTTTATCACTCTTTGCGTTCTATTTTCTTAAGCCTTAAACCTTCAAGCCTAATAGGATTTCTGAAACTCTCGATAAAGAAAAGGTTTAACCTAGTAGAATAATTGGATTGATTTAAATCCATTAACTCTTTTAGTTACTTCATTAACCAAAACACAATGTAGAAGAAATTCAATCCTTTTAAAATTAAGGATCATGCTCTTTTCCCATTCAAAAATAAAATAACTTTTTTATTTCCCTTTATTTTATTAGAAATTTGTCTCAAGAAGATGGAACTTGTTATAATCAAGACGATGTCTTGTAGTAGTCCCAAGGCTTATTGTACGTAAAAATCCTCGTTTTTGTATCTTTTGTATATTTTGACATCACTACCTTGTAATTAACTTACATGCTGCCCTTGTGGGTTCATTAATGAATTTATTTTTTTCTTTTAAAAATTTGTCTCATCCTTTATCTTAATTTTGTTCAAATTATGTTTTTGTACAAACTCAATTTATCCTTTTTTAATCAAAAGTTAAGATTGTTTTCGTTTAAAGTCTTATGACATAGTTTAAAACATCTTTATGCATTTCATTTTAAGTACAGGTAAAACCAAAAAACACGTGGGTTTTCAGTCATATACTTTAAATTTAATTTCAAATTTTGCATGTTGATATAAGTTTCTCATTTTAAGTTCTACGTAAAATCATAAACTCCTAGTATTCTAAACATTTTCTTATTTCCATTGCTTTAAAATACATTTAAATTCACACCCAAATTTCCTTTAAAATATCTCTAAATTTTTAAAACTTTTTTAGACTTAGGTAATTGTTTATGTGGATAAAATAGGGTGCGTAACACCCCTACTTTAGAAATTGACCCATAAATTCAAATTTCTAGTTACGACTTTTAGATCTTTTCTTTTTTATTTTTCGCTTTTTTTCTTAATAAGGTGAAGTGATAAATCTATTCAATTTGGTCTCATTTCTATTAAGAACGTAAAAAATAAGAACAATATAATCTAATTAAAGATAAGAAAGATTTGTCAAAAATAACTATCAAAAGAAAGACAAATGAAAGATGGCCAAAAATAAAATGTAAATTGATGATAAAGCAAAGAGTTAAGACCAAAAAAAAAGTGCAAATATGTAATTAAAGAGATAAAGCAAATTCAATAAGAGAATTAGAAATTAAAAAAGTGACAATTAACAGTTGTAAAGAGACAACATAGAGTTAAGGATACGTGATTAAAAAATTATAGAAAGATTCAAAAGTTAGAAGTAGTTAGTGAGAATAGAAACAAAAAATTTAATAGATAATATTGATTCAAAATATAAGAAATCAAATTATTCAAGAATTTAAAGGCATCATTGAGTAGCTAGAATGGATTAGGGAAAATAGTCCAAAAATTCAAGAGTTAATACAAATGAATGAAATGTATCATAAAACTCTAGTGGAATTAAAAGAAATGGAGAAAATTAAAGAAGCGATATTACATGAAAAGATAACTAATTATTTGAAATATAAGCTTAGAGAATGGCAATATCAAGTGTGGAAGTTGTATCTATAGACTTATGAGAAGTATGGAGACATTAGTATAATTGCAAAGAGATATTGAACAAGAATACAAAGGTTCCTAACTTACTTTTGGGACATTGTTAAATATATCATATCATTATATGAAGCTTTAATTAAAGACCATTTCATATCACAAATTGGTGATCAATCAATGAAATGTCTTTTGTTTTCTAGGACATTAAATGTTTACTGATATTAGAATATCATGATCAACATTTTTATATAATAATAATGATAATTTGAGCAAATTTAATTTCCTTAGCTTTTTAATGTTCTAATCCTTGTTATTTTGCAATGAATGTTAATATTCATATGCAAAAGAATGATAATAACTCATTATAATCTCTTTCTCTTTTGTAGATGATTGTATATATATATTTTACCATAACTCATAAGAAGAATTAAGAAAAATAATTAAGCAAAATTTTATTTAACAAGATCTAAAGTAAAGATGTTGGAAGTGTTATGAAAGAATAGAAGTTGAAGAATTAAGAGAAATTATGGCCAAGTTAAGAGAGTAACTTGGACTCCCTAAATAGGCAAAGAGAAAGGCAATCATAAAAGAGGAAATATCATTAGGGTCTCCCCAAGCATTGATTTCTACTATTGCATTCATACCCTTTTAATCCATACCAAGGGTTTAATTTTCACTCATATATGCACCCATTGTCTTACCATCTCCACCAATATTAGGAAAAGAGATGCTTTTCCCTATGTATTCTACATCAAAATCAACACATATGCCCTGGTACCATCAGTGTCAGGAACGAGCATGTCATTCTCTATGTTTCCTATTCTAAAACTAGCAATTGCAAAACTATTAATACTAGGAATATGAATACCTTTTCCTATATATTCTAATATGGAGATAACATTTGTAATAGAGTCATATTTTATGGATGCAATACTGATCTTAGCTCCTAGGAACAAGAAGGAGAAAGATAAATGGTTGTGCTAAAAGGAATTCTAGGAATCGCAGAGAAAGATGGAGAATATAGTGAATTATGAGCACTTTAGTGGCATCAAAAGTAAAGGCACTTAAAGACATTTTCCTAGTGGCCAAAGTCTATATCCTACATCACTTTAGAATGTGTGAATTTGAGAATTTAAATGGTATCATGGACTAATATAGGTTATTTAGAAATGTATTAATGTAAAACAAAAATATAAATCAATAATAATGAGATATTAGTGATCTATCAGAAATAGCTTCTCTATTAGGTCCTTGGGTAAGGCTACGTACTATTGGACCTCCCCAGACCTCATGCCTTGGTGAGATTTCAACTGGATGTTGATGATGATGATGAATAATGAGATATTAGTGCATTATTTTTTAGAAAGGCTCGTTAACCTCACTTTGTATTGGTTCATGAACTTAAAATAGTCAATTTTACGAAACTTTGACTTTCTTATCAACAATTTCTGGACTCAATATAATTTCATCAAGGATACTTGAAAAGGTATGTATATGATGGATAGGAAGCCTACAAAAAGCCCAAAAGAGTATGCTCGATGATGGAGTTTAAAGGCAACAAAAATTTGACCATCTTTCTCTGTAAAGGTGATTGTGGATGGAATGCTTAAGAAAATTTATTATGATAAATTATGACAATTTGCTAAATTCTCTTTTAACGAGATAGTTAGTCAACACAAGTTTTTAGATAGTGCTTTCAAGAAAGGAAAAATTAAGTAGATTGTTTCTAAATGAACAAAAAATATTAATGTGAAAGTGGTGAATAAGTTGCATCAGTTGGATTCCACTGAATTCTAAACTCAAAACTAGATCAATCCAATAATAACTAATATAGACAACTACTCCTCCATACAACCAAAATTTTAGCAATTAATTACCCTTCAGATATAACCAAATATTTTATTACTAAAACTTTTGACCTCTTTCATATAACCTTTTGTATTTATATTTCTCAAATTTCCTACACCTAATTCCAAATAACACTAAGAAATCTAACACCATATTCACCAAAAAGCCAACCTTAATAAAACTATCAAAGACAATAAACCAAACAAAAACATTATCACCATGGAAGCAACAATACAAATAAAAGCAGTGAGAGGAAACCTAAATCGTCATTATTCATTGCCTAAGAGTTTGGGGGAAACCTTCCAGGTTATATTGAAGTAAAATATGATAACTTCTATAATAGCCTTGCAACCAAATCACTTTATCAAATATGATTCAATTAGAATATAAATTATATGTACAATGATAGGTAATGGGACATCCTCCTAAAAATGCAATGCTTTTAAGAATTTGGTAAAGAAGTGCATATAAAGTGGATAGACAAAATTTAAGATAGAATACAACCAAACGTTCACATTAGTACCTTTTTCGTTTATGAAACTAGTAACATAGACACAGTAGATGATGATGCATATAAAATTCTCTATGTAAACAAGCTAAAAGTGTGCATGGGGTAAATCTACAAGTTGCTAATGGAAGGGGATCATTTAACATATTAAAGATCAAAAGAAGGTCGAAAGGCAAATTAGTTCTTATTGAATCAACAACATAAATATGAATTAGAAGATTACGAGGGTTCATAGAATCAACACAATATATGCTAGACCTAATTATTTTAAGAGTGAAAGTTGGACCTACAATGAATATACTATTAATACCACAGAGAAGGAGAAAAAGGAACCCATCATTATTAAATGTCACGTCAAGCCGGAATAATATCAAACTCAAGGTCATTAAGGTACTTGTTTAAGCTAAGAGTTATAACACATATCAGGTGCATTGGAACTATGTTTAACATATGTGATTCAAGAACAATTGAAAGTGAAAGTGGTAGTAATTCCTCTAAAAGGCAAAAAGGAAAGGAGTTAGGTATTAGTAATGTGACTATACAAAAGGTATAAGGAGTTGCAGAATATACTTGAATGAGCAACTTAAAAGATTTAGAAAGGGAAAAGTTACAGGGCCGTTTGGTTCTACTTCTGTTTTTCTTTTGTAGTTTTTAGTTTTTGGTTTATTTTTTTATTAAAAAGACAAAAACCTTTTTGATTGAAATTTGTAATAAAAAACTAAAAACAAAAGTATTTTTAGAAACTCAATTTTCAATTGAAAATTGTTAACTTGAAACCAGTAGTAGAAGTTGTAACATTGAAACTGACCAAATTTCTTGTCACATGTTTAATTGGGATTTATTGGGCATTGAACTTTGTATCCAGTCTACGGAAAACAACAAACAAAAAATGTAGAAGAACACTTGGAAATGTAGAGACACAAACCAGAAAACCAGAAACTCAGAAATGCAAACAAAAAACGCCAGAAATGTAGAAAAGCAAACCAGAAAACTAGAAAACAAAAAACACATAAACGCAAATGAGAAAACCAGAAAAGTAGAAATGCAAACCAGAAAATTATGAGATAGAGAAGACATGAATTAGGGAGTTAAGATAAAAGAGAAGAACAAAGAAGTCGTAGAAAATGAAGAGATGGATATGAGACATAAGAGAGAAAGATGAGAGTTTCCACAGTGGAGGAAATTTATAAGATCACGAGGTAGAAGCGAAAATAAAAGCTTATTGTGAAAAATTAGAAAAGCATCTAATTTCTATTTTGGTGAATCTGTTGTGTTTTTTTTTAACTTTTAAAAATAACAGCCTACAGCAGAAACAAGCAAACGTGTTTTAACATGTTTCTTTTTTTATTAAAATCATAACAAGAAGCAGAAAAATAAAATAGAAACAAACATCTCCTAAGATTATTGGAGAAGTTTAAGAAGAAAGAAGGAAAAATAGTAATACTCATAAAGTTGAGTGAATATTCTATTGTTGAACATATAATAAAAGAATCTAATAATAATAATAATAATAATATATATATATAATCTTGTAAGTATGAATCATATAAAGGTGTTTTACATAAATTTATAGTGCAAAAGACAAAAATATTTAAAGTACTCGTTTGAAATGGATTAGTTATCAATAAGACGGAGTGTTGTGTCTAAAGTATCGAACATATTAATAATGGATAGATTACACCTCTAGATTAAGTTAGATTAAAACATTATTTATTAAACTCAAAATAAATTCATAATTTTTTAGAATAAAATAATTTCTTATAATAATATAGGTGAAGTAATAATTATAATTAATTGAAATAAATTAAATTAAATTAAATAATTATAAAAATTTATAATTTATAAAAATAAAAATAATATAATATTTATATGAATAATAACTAAAAAAGAAAAATTAGACAAAAATTAAAAAATAAGATAATTATGAATTATTTATAAAAAATTGGTCTAGATGAACTTTATATGGAACTTAAATTTATTTCTTACAATTTTTAAATTCTACGTATTAATATTTGAAATCCGAGCTTTTTAATCTTTTCGGGTCTTTGTTGGTTGGATGTTAATTAATGGAATGGAACGGAATAGAATGGAACGGAAGGAAACGATTTATAATGAAATGAAATATAATATAGTGAAAAGTTGCTTTAAAGGAATGAAAGGGTTCATAATGTGATGTAGTGAAATATTATTTGAAAGATGGATGAAATGAAATGTAATATATAATAAATGATTATTATACCCTGGATATTAAAATGGTCATTGCAAGAAGTTTAACGCTATTATTTTAAAATAGAAATCATGTCCAATTAAAAAGTTACACACAATCGCGACAAATAATTTTTTATATATTTTTATTTTAAAATAATAAAATTTTAATAAAAGTTTTATTATTTTATTATTAATTATATAAAAATGTTATTATTAATTATTTAATAAATTTTATTCTATTATATGTGATTTATATTTAAAAATTATTTATTTATATAAAAATATATACAAAAAATTAAAGAATAGTTTTTTATATATTTTATGTTTTCATTAATAAAAATTTTATTAAATTTTTATCTTATTATTAATTATATATAATTTTTTATTAATATTATAAAATATTATTATTAGGCTAAGGAGAAATAATATAAAAATATTATTAATTATATATAAGGAAATTAGGGTTATAAGAAATAATTCGTATTAAAAAATTATTGAGGATATATTAAATAATATACATTTATTATTTTACGTTCTATCATAAATCTTTCGAATTGGAGGTTTCTTATTTTTACTGTTTAGGATAGAATGAAACATAACATAAAATTCTCTACTTTCATCCCATTTCATTACATTCTATTATAAAAATCTCAACCAACTGATAGAAGTATGTTACATTTCATTCCGTTCCATTATTAGCCCCTTAACCAAGTAGACTAATGAGTTTAATTAATTTGTTAAGGGTAATGTGCCCAGATCTGCGTGAGCATACTCTGGATTGGCACAAGTTATCGGGTGACTACATTTTCACACTGCTTGACTAGTTCTTTCGCTTTCCAGAATGGAAACTCCGTTAGGCACCAGGGCAGACATCAATGTTGCTGCTGCTGATCTGTTGATGCATACAAAGGTCTGTCTCCAACATCAGAAACCTGTCTGTCAATTTTCTTTTCGATTTATTCTTTATGAAGTAGGATGTTTCCAGTGCATATGCCTGCACTGGGATTGTGTACATCAAGATTATAACATGAGGTTTGTCACCTAGAAAGTCAAACTCTGTTGCAAGTTTTTTGATGGATTTCAAGTGCATAGAGCCCAAGATTTGGTTTTTAACCCAAGACCAAAGTTTGTAACTTTTTCGTGGTTGGACAGTTCAAGATTGCTCTTTGCCAATTATCAGTTGTTCCAGACAAGAATCGAAACCTAAATATTGCCCTTAACATGATTAAGGTTGCTGCCCAGAGAGGTGCAAAACTTGTTGTATTACCTGTGAGTTAAAAACTCCTACCTTTTTCTCGTTGTTGTTTTTGTGGCTTAGTGGGACCAATATAAATGAGTTGTATAAATGAATTTAACCACAAGACCCTTGTTGTTGGTTGTCTATGTTCTGTAAATAGGAAATGTGGAATTGTCCCTATTCAACTGATTACTTTGCTGATTTCTCCGAGGACTTTGATGTTGAGGATGGTTCTCCATCATTTTCCATGTTATCAGAAGCTGCTGCTTTTTATGATTTAACTATTGTTGGTGGATCTTTGACTGAAAGGCAAATGGGTCAGCTGTATAATACTTGTTGTGTATTTGGTCCGGATGGAAAGCTTAAGGCTAAACACAGGAAAGTAAGCAGGTTTAGACTTGATAAAATGTATTAAAATGGATTTAAGCTCATAGAAAGAACTTTGGTTTGATTTTGTAGTTACATCTGTTTGACATTAACATGAAGGGAGATATTTTGTTCATGGAATCCAACACCTTTACTGCAGGAGATAATGCTACATTTGTGGAAACTGGTACGCATTTGAAATAATCTCAGTATGATAAGTGTTTACTTAATTTATAGTATTCCAAATTAGCGCTTGGCAGAGTTTGATGTTACAAGGACTCTATGAATGATCTTAAACTTTGTGCCTTGTATATTTTACCCATTTGTACAATGAACTGTCTGTACAATAAACAAAGTTTATATAACACCAAGGTTATCAAGGTTTGGTTGTGTTGAATAATTTAGTTTGAGCAAACAGCCAGTGAGGTTCTGTAATCACATTTTGTTTTAATGCAAAATATGGAATGAACCAAGTGGTACACATCTGATGCTTCTTGGAATTTGTTTCCAAATTGTAATCCCAAGGAGAATAGTTCTGAAGGCCTTAATTTTGTCTTGCTCACTCATGCTTATTCCTTCGGTCTTTGGTGTATGACAAATTTGTCAAAAAATTGCTTTCTGGTGAACTTTCTTACTTGTAATTCTTCTCTAAGGGAATGATTATTAATTTAAATGTAGGCGTTGGTAATATTGGAGTGGGGATTTGCCATGACATGCGTTTCCCTGAACTAGCTATGCTATACAGAGGAAAAGGTTTGAAATTTTCTGGCTCTTTCTTGCATTATAGGTACCGACTTCATAAATAACATTAGTTTTGTGAATTCCAGGTGCCCATTTAATATGCTATCCAGGGGCATTCAACATGAGCACAGGTGAAATGCTGTGGGAACTAGTTCAGAGAGCAAGGTGAAACTGTGGAGGCTACTTTTACGCTGCGGTGTAATGATTAGTTATTGCTGCATTTTGACTAGAAGAAAAAGAGTGGTCAATTAACTGAGAAGTAATCACAATACATATTCTCTATGTTGCATATGAAAAGCTTATAAACAAATTGCACTGTTATGAACTTCAAATTGATCTTACATTACAACTTTTGATACTCTTTTCTTTTGAATAAGAGGGCCTGTAATGAGAAATTTGTTTGTGTGCAAATTCAGGGCAGCAGATAACCAGGTATTCATTCATATTATATATTGCTACTGAAGTACCTGAGTCACTTCAAATTGAGTGTAACGTGGAGTTTGATGTGTTCGAGGTAGTTGTTTGTGGCTACTTGCTCACCATCCAGAGACTCCGTTGGTTCCTCCTATAAAATATGGGGTCACTCCACTTTAGTTGGGCCGGTGAGCTGAAATGTTTAGATTTGTTTGCATTCTGCAATAAAGTAATGTAGCATGGAAATAGTGAATATGTCCACTTCTGCTCAACAGTTTGGTGAAATTATTGCAACTTGTGGTCGTGAAGAGACCATTGTGATTGCTGATATAGACTATTCTGAAATCCCACTTCTTAGGTAAGCGGTGACTTGTTTCCATCTAGAAGAATCTTTATATGTTGCCTATATCATCTATTATGTTGTTTGTGCAGGGAGAGCCTCCAACTTGAGAAACAAAGGTGCGGAGCTATTTTCCATTTTTTGGACATCAGCAAGCAAAAGGGCTTAAAAGAATGCTAAAGCAAAAGGGCTTGAAAGATTGTCATTTTCTTTTTAAGATCAGAACCCATTATAAATTTTTTAAAAATTCAAAACCACTTTTTTTCCTTCTAAAATGAGGTCATTTCAATCAAAATTTTGGGCTTTTGGCTGAGCAGTCTGACCCTAAGCCTGAGTTCGAAGTTTAAAAAAAGATTTTGAGTATGGCCTGAACTTTGAGTTTTCGGACTGCGTTTGTTGATTTTGGGCAAGATTGGGCCTTTTTTGCAACCCATAGGTATTGATGGTTAACAAGAGCCGAATATATTTGGAAATTGTAGAAATCTAATTTTAAGACCATGACAAAAGCATCAATCTATACAGCAAATTTCGAAACTGAAAAACAAAAAAGTTTGCTGCATGGTATCATAATCTTAATTGAATTTTCTAAGGTTTGTTAATAGCCTGAAAAGTCATTAACGATAACACTTTTGCTTAGCTTTGAAGTTGTATACATCAAGCATTTGTCTCTCAAGAATTCATATCTAACTTTAGGCAATGCCTTTGTTAGAATGTCAGCACGTTGATTTTCTATCCTACAGTGGATTGGTTGTGCTTCTTTCTTTTGGACATCTCTTAGAAAATAAAATTTTATATTGAAATGCTTTTTCTACCGTAGAAATCTGGATTATTGGCAATTCAAATTGCAGTTTGGTTATCCACAAATATTTGTGTGCTTTTTTCTATTCCATATGAAAGTCTGTTAGAAGCTTTTTTATTCAAAGTGCTTGATTTGCAGCAGTAGTAGTTGCCATATATTCTACTTCTATTGTGGATTGTGCTGTGATTTCTTGTTTTTTCAAATACCAAGAAAAAAAATCCAAAGCAGTAACTTTAGGTGCTTCATGTCATCTATACATCTAACCCAATCACTATTTGAATAACCATGAAAATTGAAATTTTCAACTTGATTGAACCTTATTTCGTAATTAATTGTGCTTTAACATATCTAAGAATCCATTTTGTTGCTTGTAAAAGATTTCACTAGCACGGTGCATGCACCTTGATAGCCAATTCATTGCACAAATGATATTTGGTCTAGTTGCGATTCTGTACATCAAATAGCCTATTAAGCTCTTGTACAAGCTTTCATCAGTCATTTTAGCTTCATTTTCTTTGTGGAATTTCCCTTTTTGATTCATCGGAGTTGCAATTGGCTTGCACTCTTCCATATTAAATTTCTTGATTTTTTGCATATTTTTGTTAGCATACAAAAAATTCACTTTGCTTTTGTTGTATATGCATTTCAAACAAGAATGTTATCTTACCAAGATTTGTCATCTCAAAAGCATATTTCACATCTTTGAACTTATCAATCAACTCCTTTCTACTTATTGTCAAAAGCAGGTAATCAATATAAAGAGACACCAAAAGTATTTCATCATTAACCTTCTCGACAAATAAAGTAAATTCACTTGGGTATTTTTTTAAAGCCTAAGTTCACTAAGTATGCATCAATTCTATTGTACCATAACTTTGGCGCCTTTTTTAATCCTTACAGACCTTTTTTAACCAATATACCTTTTCTTCTTATCCTTAAACAACAAAACCTTATGGTTGTTCTATTTCTTCCTCTATGTACTCATTGTTGATAAGTTTTATATAAAAACTTTCGATAGTGCAATTATACAAATTGTAACTTGTAGTACAAAACGTGTTGTTCTTACAGGGACTAATTAGACACCTAATAACTTGAATAAAACTTTGTCTAAGGTACTAAAAGTTTGATTGATTTAAAATAAATTATTGAAATTGAAATAACTAATAAAATGAAACAATTAAATAATTGAGCTACCAATTACAATAAGGTTAATCAAAGCTGGAAAGTTAGGAGTTATTATATCTTTGTGTTGTCTTCCTTTATCATGTTGATTCAGTTATGCTTGATCTTAGATTTCCTAAGGTTTTGATTATCCTTTTTTAAAATCTAATCAAGTAATCCTAATTGAAATCGTTAACAATAAAATTACAAACTCTCGATTCACAAAACTATTCTTAACTATTTAATTAGATTTGAAGCATTCATATGGATAATTAATTCACAATTAAGATCTCTCTTTAATTTTTTATTAATTTGATATTTACAAGTCTATTAAGTTACTAACTCTCGTTTCACACCTTAACACAAATAACTTGATGCGCTCTCTCGATTTATCACCAAGTATAAGTATAACAAATATCACAAAGTATTCATAGATGTATTGAATTTATGGAGAATAAAGTTTAATAAAATAGATCAAGAGTAATCTCTAATATGAATTTAGAAATTTATAATCTTGTTCAACATTCTAATAATCCAAATCAACATCCAAGGCAACGAAGTATATGAAGGAAAAGAAAGAAAAATAATGGATGTATTGATTTGGAGATTTGGAAAATTTTAGAGTTGCTTTTGATGTCTCCTCTTTGATCTTCTTTGAATCTGATGTGCTTCATTTTCTGGTGTTTTTCTTTTCCTTAAATACTTCTTAAGGCTTCTAGGGTTTCTCCACTTAAGTTAGTTCCAAAAATATCCCTAAAACTTCAATAATATAAAAACAACTCATGAGCTAGAAAAGCAAAAATTTTGTAGAATTTGCTCTATGACATGCTTGCCAAGATTGTGGAGGTGCCACAATCGTGGCGTCTTCTGTGCTTCAAATTCTTCCTCTTTCATTCAATTTTCTTGTTTCCATTAAGATCAAATTCTTGGTCCAAAATAAATCAAACAATTAAAACACAAAAATACAATAATAATAACACAAATCTACGTCTTAAAACATGATTTTCATATAAGAAAACACTTTAAAACACACTCAAATACCTAGAAAACATACTATAATCTATACCTTTTGATGTAAGCGTGTTGTAACGTTACACAAAATAAACTAGACCTACTACTATATTAATGGTGAGTCTAGGTCGATCCCAAAGAGAGAAATAAAAATAATCAATGTTTAGCTATAGGGGTTAGTATGGTTTTGAAATAAAAAATAAAATGAAACTAAATTAACTAAAAAAATTAAAGAAAACATTGAAAAATGATGAAAGTGATGAATTCGTTAGGGATCCGATTCTTTGGTTCTATCTCAGTCTATACTTAATTAAAGATATTTCATTGAATTGTTGTCTTCACACCTCTCTTTGAATTATTGGTTGTAGATTAACAACAAGCTCTGATAATCTCAATTTTTCCTTAGGTCATAATTAAGTAAGAAAAGCTCCTTAATTAACCCTAACCATCGGATAACCTAGGAGATGCTCTCTAAGTTTAATTAGACAGCCGCCTTATAAATGAGAAAAACAAACCAATCTAAGCAATAATCTCAAAAGCTCGGATTATTTAACCTAGGTTACATTATCCCTAATGATATAATACCATTAGTTGCTACAAATGAATTAAAAAAAGATTATTACGTATCATATTTAAAGTTTTAGCAATGGGTTCTCATGAATAACAATCCGAAAGTGCATCAAAATCATTTTTACATAATACCCAATCCATAAATGCAAGATAATGTAAATAATCTAAAAAGAGAGTAATAATAACAAACACAATGAAGAATATGCTTAACTGGGTTTGTCGGCGGCGATGTCACCTCTGAACCAGCGTCGGGAAGCTAGCTCTCCATGGTTCTCCAAAGGATTGGAGCTATGCCCCTTCTTCTCTTCAAAACCGAGCCTTCCAACCCTTTGAACGTTTTCCCCAAATGAAACATAAATTTCTGCCATCAAAATGATGCTTTTATACAAAAATGTAGGATTTTGGGATAGTTGGACATTTCTCACGGGTGTGACTAGGTGTTCACGACTGTGAGTGGTGTCTCACGGCCATGAGCCACCTCGCATGGGCATGACTTAAGTGTCACACCTATGGAACATATTTCATGGACAAATTCATGCATGGTCGTGAGCCATTTTACATCATATATTCTTCATGTTCTTGTCTTTTTTTCTTGCTCTAATCCTTCTTCTTCTTGTTCCATAAAGACAAGTGAGTGTGAATCTCAAGAAGACGGATCAAATATAGTACTTTTAACTCATTTTAGCTCTTTCCCTTCTGAATTATACCTAAAAACAAATATGAACTAAAGTGAATGTCGTAAGCATTTCATATCATTAAACACTAAGTGTTATAGTATAAATGCATAAACAGTTAAGCACATATTAATTTCTGCCACACTTAGCTTTTGATCGTCCTCGGGCAAAACATCATATTTAAAATCATAGACCCAAAATATTTACTTATTTCTCATATGTTCCAAAGAATACATAATCATAAGCAAAGATGAATGACTTAAAAAAAAACATAGCAAGAATGCAACATCTAACACTTCTACTCATGATCAACCAACATTCAACACCTTTAGAAATTGAGCAATCTAATGGTAAACTTGGACAAAATGTGTTTAAATAAGATATATTCATAGGTGCACTCAATTACCATTCATGATCATGACATTCCACAACTTTGCAAATCACATGCATAATCATGAATCAAAGGACTTTATGAGGTTGTAATGCAGGCAATGGCTAAGGTGAGATATGTTTGGATTGTGTAATGTAAAAGCCATCAAAGCTAGTGAAATAAGAAAAAACCACAATGTAAAATCAAGTGCAAAACTAACATTCACTCACAATTGTGTACATCAATTATGATGAATGCAGAAACCATGTTTTTTAGCTTAAATTTAAGCTCTCATACCACAAACCACATCAAGCATATATCACTCACAAAAATTAATCATAAATAAGACTTTGTAACCATAGGGAGTGACCCTTAAGAACTACACGTCCCTCTATACTCAAGTCACTCATTCCATACAACTTTTGGAGGAGACATTAATCATAAATAACTTTTTAACATATATGCACTTCCTCCTTAATACATTTATTTAAACATACATTTTTTTCCTTTTGCTCTTTTTTCTTTTTCTTTTTATTTTTTATATAAATATTGAAGAAACTACATCAACATAGGAATTTTAATGATAAGACATAAATTGGCATCCCAACAATTATAACCATCTCACATATATGCATACCCCCACATATAGAATTTTGTAAATCCAAAAACTCAAGAATCACAAATGCTCCATTAGCTTTATAACTTGGGTAGGACATTTGGTTAAGTTTGAAAGCCTAAGAAGGGTTAATAAAGCTCAAAGGGGCTTATGAAAAGGGCAAATCATAAAATGGGTATGCCATTTGGCTAACGTAGTTTGGAAAAACAAAGAATGCCTAATCATTTTCATGTTAATGCATATGACAAGAATATGGTCTCAAATAGAAATTCAAGGCAAAGTCAGGATGTACATATCATAAAGGTCACGTATACACAAATGACAATGAGACTGATATAAATAGGTCAGTCTATAAAGGCTCAAAATCTCACTGGCTTTTGTCTACCACTAGTCATTACTCTTCTAAAGATAATGCACATTAACCAATCACAAAAGTAAAAGTACATGATAAAGTTGCCATGGATTCTTCTAGTCAAGTCATTCTCTAATTATGAATATATAGTCCTAGAAGTAATAGAAAATAAGAAATTGCTTGTTTGTTTGTTTTATCCTCTCTCTCTTTGATTGAAAACTTAAAAACAAGTAAAAACAAACAACTACAAACACACATGTATATAAGAAATAAATGTAAAAATGTAAAGGAAAAGAAATTAACTTCCTTTGGGTTGCCTCCCAAGAAGCACCTTTGTTTAGTGTCTCTGGCTCCACTCCATACTTTCCTTACATGACAAAATTATGATCTTCTAGTGTCACATATGCTTCCTCCACGTGAGGTTGTTTAAGATAGGGCCTTAGTTGATGATCATTCATATACAGTGTCTTCCCTATCTTCAAACTTCCTCCTGCTGAAATTGAAAAATGTTAGCAGCGACATCATTAACTAGTTCTTCTAGAGATGAATCTGAGTTGTAATAAGAAGCTTCTGGTCTATACAGGAATTATTGTGCATCCTGCAAACTATTATGGAATTAATTTTGTTGGTTATCCTATCCATAACTAAAGTTTGTATGATCACTCCAAACATGATTATAAGATTGGGAATACTCGTACAAACATGATTATAAGATTAGAAATATGAATTAAAAAAAAAATTACTTCCATCTATATAATTTTAAAAAAATGTTAACACACAAATACTAAATAAAAAGTGAAAAGATCTAAAAAATAACTGAAAAGAAACTAATTACAAACAAATATATACAAAACACTAATTAAAATAAAGAACAAAAACTAAAGCACTACACTCCCCAGTCAGCGCCAAAATTGACGTAAATGCATCGTAATGTTATGCAAAATAAACTAGACATACTACTATAGCACTGGTGAGTCTAGGTCAATCCCACAGAGAGTGTTTAGTTAGCTTTTCAAATGAAAATAATCGGTGTTTAGGTTATGGATGGTTGGTTTCGTTTTGAAATAATAAAATAAAATGAAACTAAACTAATAAAAAAATTAAAGAAAATATTGAAAAATGATGAAAGTAATGAATTCGTTAGGGATCTAGTTCTTTCGTTTTATCTTGGCCTACACTCAATTAAATATATTTCATTGTATTGTTGTCTTCATACCTCTCTTTGAACTATTGGTCGTAAATTAACAACAAGCTCTGTTAATCTCAATTTTTTCTTAGGTTATAGTTACTTAAGAAGAGCTCGTTAATTAACCCTAGCTATCAGATAACCTAGGAGATGGTCTCTAAGTTTAATAGGACAGCCACCTTACGAATGAGAAAAACAAACCAATCTAAGCAATAATCTCACAAGCTCGGATTACTTAACCTAGATTACGTTATCCATAATGATATAGTACCATTAGTTGCTACAAATGAATTCAAACACGACTATTACGTATTGTCTTTAAATTTCTAGCAATGGGTTCCTCTGAAAAATAATCCGATAGAGCATCAAAATCATTCTTTCACAATACTCAATCCATAAATGGAAGATAACGTAAATAATCCGAAAAGAGAGTAAGAATAACAAATACAATGAAGAATATATGTATATGATGTCAAGATGTAATAATAGAATATCAACTAATAGCAACTTACATACTACAACAAAACAATGTTGTGGTTAGAAAAATAGGACAATTAGGGAGACAAAAACGTGTTTACTTTATGACAAAGGGCTATCAAAGAAATTTTAGAATAATGCTACCAACACGATTGTTTATCTACTAAATAAGCTCCTAACAAAAGCTTTGCATAAAAAAATACAATGAAGAATATGCTTAACTACAACAAGACCATGGCATGTGCACAACAAGCCCCCATGTTTATAGATTTAGAGACCTAGAATGAGGATGGAAGATGTCAATCAGGATTATTTTACACTATGGATTTGTATTCATGGTGTTCCACTTAAGTATTGGACTACCTCTAGACTTAGTCACATTGCAAGCTTCATTGGTAAGCCTATCTATATGTATCAAACTACAACTGAGGTAAAGAGGATCCAATTTGCTAGAATATGTGTTTTAGGATCTTTTATAACTGATTTACCTGACCCTATCATTCGATTGGATGAAAGCTTAGAATCATATGAAGATCAATTAAAAGTCTCATATGTTTGGAAATCATAGGTCACTACTAAGAAAATTTTGAAACCAATTGGAAAAACCTTTAAGTTTGGAGAGTATCAGGACCTCATAGAACTCTACATAAATAAGGATAGTCCAACAACACAAGCTATGCATGTCAGTGATCATGACAACTCTCAGATAGTGGTAAACAATAACATCCTTAATTGTGCTAATGAAGAAAATAATAAAAATGTAATACTCATTGAATCTTCAGCAACATATGAGCAAAATATAATTGAACAAGTCTCTCCAAGTAGAATTACAAAGTAGACTGAGGAATCTAAACTTGTAATTATAAGAAGATCAAGTAGGAAGAAGAGGTCCCCAATTGGGGAGTAAAAATAATGATTATTCTAACTTGGAACATTAAAGGGGCTAATGTCCTTCATAAGAAAACTTTTGGTTAAGTGCTTCTTAGCTCAAAATAAAGCAGTTATAGTAGGAATTTTAGAGACTCGAATTAAGTAGCACAATTGTAACCTTCTTCTATTTTTTCCAAGGCATCGGTATTTGTTCTAGTAAATCTTGATGAATGGTCAACCTAGTAAATCTTTTAAAAGCTCTAAGGGAATTAGACAAGGAGATTCCATATATTCTTATATATTTACTCTTATTATGGAAGTCTTCAATAAAACCCTGAAGAGAATTGTGGAGAGAACAAAGGTCACTAATCTTCGTTTTTTAGACGACCTTATTCTTCTCTCTAAAGCTAATTAAACTTATGTATCTATTCTTATGAAAAAATTGAAAGTCTTTAGCAAGCTATTTGGTTTGGAAACCAATTGCTTTAAAAGTTGTTTCTATTTATCCAAATATGCTGTAGGGAAAGAATCTATTACCAATTTTGTCACTAGCTTCAGGTTACAGATACTTCTAATGCGATTATTAGGCATTCCCATTTTAACTAGTAGTCCTTATGGAGCTTTTAGTGTTGTAGTTGATAGTATCAATAGAAAAATCTCTTTTTGGACTTTCAAAACACTTTTTACTGCTAGTATGTCTCATCTTTTTGTATCGATTTTTAACTCAATCAATGTTTTTAGGCTACACATCTAGGTGTTCTTATGAAGATCATCAAGCCCATAATAATGAATTGTAGCAAGTTTATATAGAATGGGAATGAGGATACTTTCAAAAGAGCTAAAATGCAGTGGAAGGAAGTTTGTTTGCCTAAAGACAAAGGGGTTCTTAGGATTATTTCTCTTAAGTTGATGAACATTATTATGTTACAAAAGGCCATAGAGGTTAATGACTGATAAACAATCTCTTTGGTGTAAATGGATTTGTGACATTTACATAAAAAACTGAAGCATATAGATTACAAAGATCATATCATCTTCCACTTCAACTTTGAAATCTACTATAAGAACCAGGGATCTGTTGAGGAATGAGTTTGTCTACCTTATTAGAGATGGAAAAAAAAACTAGCTTTTGGTTTGACAAGTGGCTTTCTCATAGTCCCTTATATAACTTACAAGAATAATTTACAATTAATATCAAAACATAACAATCCCTAAATGAGATACTTTGGTGATCTCAATTCAAAACATCACTAATATAATTATCATAATAAAAATTTCTATAAATATACAAGTAAAGATTTAAATGAAATTCTTATATGAGGTCAGTTTAGTAAACTTATTATATAATAAGTATCCACATGTTTGTTTAAGTACTTCAGATTATGAGATCGACAACTTCCTTTATAAGGAAGAAACTTAACATGTGTTAGTCTTTTTCCGCTCTATTAATGTCCAGTCTCAATAAAATAAATGACTAAGAACTACTTAAGGCATAAATGCAATATACATCTCATGATTATGATTTTATCGTAATTGGAAATTTATATTTACCCTATAGACTTTATCATATACCTTCGAATATGTGTACCTTTTTTATTAAAATTTGAAAAATGTTTTCATTTATTAATTAAGAAAATTAAGTTTTCTTTGATATTTTTGAAAATAATTTTTTGATTTATTAAAGAAAGATTTTCTAATTAAATAAAAAATAAATGTTTAAATAAATAATATAATTGACTTTCTTAACTAAATTTAAAGTGTTTTATTTAATTTTGAAAGTAGTTTCCTTTTATAATTAGAAAATAGTTTTATAATTAAGGAAAATATATTTCTAATTAGATCAGAAACAATTTTCTAATTATATTATAACATATTGCTTATACATTTTGAAAGTAAGAAGTATAATTTAAAAATCATGATAATTGGGAATAATTTCCAACTGAATTTGAAATTTGATTTCAAATCCAATTAAATTTCTATTTGGAATAGGAATTTAATGCATTTAAGAATCAATAAGTTTAATCTAATTAAATTATCCAGGGAGTTGGAAATTTTATTTTAGATTATGAAAATCAATAATTAGAATCAAGCAAAGCTTGCTTTTTTATGTATATAATTCGATTATGAGTGCATAAGTTGCATACTTTATTTATATGTTTGATATGTATATTAGATGCATATTAAATTATATTTTTAGGTCAAAAAATTACATGTTTTGTATGCAATATTATTACAAGTAATTTTTTGTTTGCTAAGATAAAAAAATTAAATCCCTTGTTAAAATATTAAGTACATGTTCAGAATGTGATTGTTGCCTTCCATTATTTAAGAACAGAATCATAATTCTGTTTATTATAAAGCTTGTTGAGTGACTCAAGGCTCCTTTAATCTGAATATGTTTTATCTTAAATTAATGGGTCCTGCTTAACTAAATTTGTATGATTTGAATGAGTGACTCCTGATCATATGAATTTAGAGGCAAGGTTATGAATAATAAATAAGAAATGTTTTGGCAAGAGTTGTCACCCAACGAATTTAAAAGTCATATAAGATATGTAATTGACAAGTATATTATCTACCTAATTTAAGTTTCATTGATTTGTTCAGTGAATGAAGGTTAACTAGATATAAATGGGATCCTAGCTCATTGCAAAGATTAGATTAATCTTTCTGAATAGTAGTGAGGGCTAATATTTTGAATAAAATAGTGGGAGTAACCAAATACATGATTAAAGTTCTAATCTTATTTGTTAACCATGACATATAACCTATTGTTTGCTTTTCTTACATTTATATTTTGTTCTTAGTATATTTCCCTTATTTAGTATAGTTGATACTAAAATAGTGAACCAAATTTCTTGGACATAGGTTATGTTCAAGAATACAAAGATAACTGAAGCTATCATTTTATTCCATATTGGTTAAATCAACATAATTAGAATCACAAAGTTACATTGATAAATAGAAATTATAGCATACTTTATACCCCTATTACATAATTTTTAAATTATTTGCATAGCATTTTTAGGCAAAAATTTCTACATTTTACTATTATTAACCTAAGTCATTTAGTTCCATATTTTATTTATTGCACTAAGTATTTTCTTGTAGGCTTGGTGGACTTAAAGAAAGGAACCTAGAAGGAAATTTGTCCCAAAATGAAGTTCAACCTAGAAGAAAGTCTAGAATTAGGCAATTAGCCCACTAGAAAAAGAAACAGCCCACCAGAATAAGAAATAGTACAAGAAGCAAAGAAAAGAGCAAAATGCAGATGAAAAGAGAAAAACATAGTAGATAAGGAAAAGAAGTGAAATACAACAGCCATAAGATAAAAAAATAAGAAAAAAGAAGTTGCTCAGTAGAGAAAACGCAATAGCCAAAATGTGCAGTAGAAAGAGGCTGGATAACATGCATCACCAAAAGGAAGCAAAACACAACAGAAAGAAGCTACCAAAACATAGCAGGTAGAGGAAAAGAAACAAAACGATGCATTGTCTATAGAGACAGTCCAAAAAGTAGCAGAAAAATAACCTAACAGTAATAAAACCAGAACGACGTTCGTAAGAGAAGGAGACTCACCCCACTTGACACTTTCCGCACCAAATTCATTTAAAATGGAAGAAGATAATTGGAGGCTCATAGATAATCCAGTAACGTGTAGGGCTAAGAGTCACTTTTGAGGCTTTAAAAATGTAGTAGCTTAGGAGGAAAAAACAAAAAGCAGTCTATGTAAAGGTGAGATTTCATAGAGGATTTTTCATCTGTCAAAGGCAATTGAAGCAAGTAGCTAGCACAAGGTGTGGGAGTATTCAAAAAGAAACAAACCACTAAGATTAAGCTAGTTCATGATTGGTAGAGGAAGATATTCTAGACCTTTAGAGTTGTTCCAAGGTCTATGAAGTTAACAGAAATTGAATGAGTTTATGAAACCTCTCCTCTCTTTGTTTATGATTTCCTAAGCGTAGATGATTCTAATTGTCAAAATTAGTTTAGAGACACACTTTGAATATTTGGATTATTAATTTTATAAATTAATTGACTTATTTTCGAGTTGATATAATACTTATACAATGTATGAATTATTTGATTTATGATTCATGTTCTTTATATGATTAGAGGCATCCTTGATCCTGTGAATTTGATACTTAAATCATTAATTCATAATGTGTTATATGAGATGGAATTTATTTGTTCTTCGAATAAATTATTAATGTATCTCTTAGTTCATAATGTATTTTGAGTTGGGATTGAGCTAGTTCAATTCTAGAAATTGAAGTGAGACAAGTAGCGGCTAGCTACTTATTTTTGTATGCTAACCTGTTAAATAACTCGAACGATCCAAGTCTATCAAACTGCAAGGCTAAATTGAAATTAAAACACTATTTGTCCACCTATACATATTATATTAAGTTAGAATAAATTTAGAAGTTTACTTATTTTGATTCAAAATTCATAAATCCCCCTTTTTATATACGTGCATTTATTTTGGATTAATTCATAGGTTTTGAACTTGTTGCAAATTGCTTGAATTGAAGTTTAAATCAAACAAAATAAAATGATTCACAACAAAATGAAGAATTTAGATGAAGAATGATGACTTTTCTAAATGTTGTCTAAGTTGTGAAAAATATTCTAAACAAGTTGTGAAAAATGTTCCAGATTTTTGTTAAGATGTGTTTTAGGTTTAGGAAAGCAAATTAAATGTTTAAATACATACTTCTTGTTTTATCTATGATTTGACTTGTCCTATAAATTACTTAAGTTGTAAACTATCTAACCAAATTGGATTGAGTTTGGAAGTAATTTAGAAGTTGTATTTTTTTTAGTTTTCATGCTTTCCTTTATTGTAAGTTTTAAGATTACGTATATGACATAGCGGAATTTGCTAGCATTTACATGGTAAATTAATAATTCAAGTGTTGATTAAATTAGGTCGTAAATTTTTTATGTTGAAGTAAGGAAAATTCAAATTTCATGCTTTATGATTAATACTGGCTACATTGAGTTCTATGTTGAATTTTTATTGAGTTATAAAATAATTTATTAGTTTTTTCAATATTGATTGAATGTTTACTTTTAAAATGTGTCATATATTTATTTTTAAAATGAGTTTATTAATTTTTTATGTTGTATCTTACTCATATGGTTAAAGAGGAAATTACACGAGTGTTGATGATGTTTATATTTTGTTATAGAATTCCTTTTGTATGAGCAAAATTATTAGGATGTAATTTTCTCTTTTAAAAGTATTATAATAAATAAAATAAATTAGTAAATAAACTTTCTTCATGGGATCGTCTTATTTTCCATATGCTATAAATTAAAAGTAAAATAATGATTTAATTTGTATATGCCTAAGGACACATATCATACATACTAAGGTATATGTATCCTTTTAATTATGAATTTTATGCAACTTGTGAAACTTATTGGTTTGAAGAATAACCAAATCAACCTTTAGTGAAAAGATGATGATGATATTAAATTGTTAAATTTATACATATGATGTATTGGGTGAAATAACAATTCATAAAATGACGATACTTATATTTCATTGGATTGCTAATGTCTTTATGATATAGTCATATGTATTAAATAAAATATTGATCTAGAAATTTTGAAAAAGTTCAAATTGTTTAAATATAAGTAGAAGTTAAGGATTGAGAATGCTTAAGTATTTTGAATAAATTGAGTTCAAGATAGGGGGGCTATGGAAGACTTCAATGATTGGATTGATTCTTGTTCTCTTTTTAAGCTACAGACTGTTGGGGATGTGTTTACGTGGGGAGGCACATGACGCACTGGCTGGGTGAGTAAGAAGTTGGATCGAATACTATTCTCGCATGAGTGGGTTGATCTCTTCTCTGAATCTTCTTTCCAACATCTAAATAGAACTACTTCGGATCACTGTGCTCTCTTGCATCAATTCAGTCCTTCAGTTGAAAGTAGACCAAAGGATTTTCGTTTTCAAAATATGTGGTTTCGAAGACCAGAGGTGATGGATGTGATTAAAAATTCTTGGGATCAGCCTATTCAAGGTTATGGCATGCTTGCTTTTTCTTTAAAATTGCGTCGTTTAAAAGGGGTGTTGAAGACTTGGAATAAGGAGCATTTCAGTGATGTTTTTGCAAATTTTAAAGCAGCAGAAGAGAGGGTTCGACAGCTTGAAATTCAATATGATTCTTTACCTACTATTGTTCACCGAGAGGATCTTCGTAAGGCAAAGGCTATTTTGCTACAAAAACTCAAGGAGCGCGATGATTATTGGAGGCAAAAAATGAAGCTAAAGTGGCATAAGGAGGGTGATGCTAATGTTGGATCGCGTATGGTCCAAGTATTCACAATACGTTGCGGAAAAGACCATAACACAACATAATCTATAACCAAAAACATACAAGATACGCAAACTACCTTCATTTTTGACACGGATTGGTGGTCGTTTTCAGATTCGTAGACACTGCTACTCGCGAATGTCCTCTACCGGTATCCACACGAGGATGCACGATCTGG
Source organism: Erythroxylum domingense (assembly GCA_025594535.1). Lineage (NCBI taxonomy): Eukaryota > Viridiplantae > Streptophyta > Magnoliopsida > Malpighiales > Erythroxylaceae > Erythroxylum > Erythroxylum domingense. Next base: position 14,340,645 of record JANQBM010000220.1, on the reverse strand, counting down.
GCTGCGGCTATCGTGTGCTAGCACGTCGTGAAACTCTTTCGAATGCCGCACGGTGATCTCTCTGATGGTGGCTAGGGTTTCGTACTATAATGATGTCTTACACCTTATAAGACCTAGGTTTTCTCTATTTATAGAGAAAACCTAATTCCATTAA
>JANQBM010000220.1:14310892-14322351 GCA_025594535.1 Erythroxylum domingense | reverse complement strand
CCACCCTCGCGGGGCACGGATCCGGGTATCACTGTCGATATCGGGTTCGGGTTTTGCGGGAGTGGGGTGTTACATTGAACATGCGCATAAATTATGATGAATGTGTATAAGTTTGAATGTTATGTTTTTGGATTGATGACCAAACGTAGAATATAATTTGGATGTAAATGATATTGAGCTAATATGAAAGTGATAATGAAGGAAAATGACGAGGAAAATAAGTTAGAAATGATAGATATGCATAAGCGGGGTCATAGGTAACTTGTAGGAGTTAAAAATTTGGAAATTGACCCGTAAATATCCGTTGGGCAGACCTAATATCCGCTAGGCGAACCTTCTCAGGAATTCCAGTTTTCCAGCTCAGTTTATGTCTGTCTAGAGGGACATATTTCCACTAAGCGGACATTCTCGGGACAGTTATATAAATGTGCAAATTTTTGACCCTCTAGACAGTAAAATCTTTCTTTAGGGTCTTCACAGAAGTTGTAGAACTCGAAGTCATCTTCGAAATTGTACTTGAATGACTTAATTTAACATCCATAGTGAAATGCTTTATATCCCAAATCATGTACATATATATATTGTGGACTTATCAATGCTTTCTTATGATACATTTAGGCTTGAATGGAGCTTGAAATGTACTTAGTTTGATAAGGAAATAAGAGATAAAAATGAGTGCTATGTTTAGGGGGACAATTGAGGATACAAACACAAGAATGGATTGTCGTATATCAAGTGTTCAAATATGGAATTTTGGGATGTTATGAGAATGAAGATGAGCCTTTGATGGCTAATGAGATTCCATTATAACAAACCTACAGTGTTACGCTCATGTTTTATTCACGAGTTAGACTCCGAAAACGGGGCCTAACATTGACCGACCCCTCAACCTATTTTTTATAACCAATTTTTAAGTCATAGTTAATTTATTAATTAAATCATTAATTAATAATTTAAAATTTTAGTTGTTAAAACAACTTAATTTTATATTCAAAATTACTTAATTTTTATTCACAAACACTTGTACAAGCTTTAATATAATTAAATTTATCAATCAAAATAATTTTAGCGTGAGATTAATGTAGGCTAATCTTATAACCAAATACTACCGTAATTTATGATAACCTATCCCTTTGTCCAAATAAGTGTATTCTTCCAATTTAGAATGCATTTACCAGTTAATTGCTTTTTTTTTAATTTTTGATAGCCTGTCACTAACTACCAACTAATAAATTCCTAACTACCAAGCTATGCAGTAAATGGTGCGCTAAGGTTGAACCATACAGAGCTAGGATGCAAATGCTATTTCAAATGTTGTAACAAAAGAAAACAAAACACCTTGAAATAATGAAGACGAGACAACTAATATGCAATGAATGTAACCAAAAAGATAAACAGAAAGCAAATTTAGAAAAGTTTAATAAAAATGGTAAAGAATTGGGTTGGAGATATCTTTAGCATTCCGAGATGTTCACTGATCCTTGATTGTAAACAAAAGGGTACTCTCATCATAGTGTTAGCCTATGGACTCAATTAAGCTCTCGAACCCTTAATTTCTTTAAAATAGGCAAAACTAATAAGCTCTAAAAATGCCCTAATCTCTACTGTAATCTATAATAGGCTCTCTAAGTTCAATAGCGAAGATGCATTAGGTACTGCAAAACAAATAACTTAGACCACCTACTCATAATCTCGGAAGGTGTAACCTAAAGGTATGGGATTCCAGATTAGAAGTATCCTGACAAATTCAACTAACCTATTGCTACTTTCAGGAATCACTATGGACTATTACATATCACAAGCTTAACTCTAGCCTTCATATTAGAAAGTTACCTAAAGGGTGATCAAACCTATAAGCAATTCTTAATGCATGACATTTATCCTAAATTCCAAACCAACCTAGACCTACAAGCACCAATATAAGACAAATTCAACTCCATTCTGACAATTTCCATCCCTTCACCATTATAATATCTCCAAACCCCTAAGTAGTCTAGCCACACATGTTCATATTAAGCACAATTGATATTAAATAAACAAAACTCATACTCAATTAAATAAAATCAAGGCTGGAAATTATAAACGAAGTGATAAAAACCGAAATTCAACACTAAATTAACATAAATCAAAACTCTTTATGCTAACAAATGACTAACATTAACCGAAATTACAACCTCTAAACTAATTGCATCAAAATGAAAATTCCAGCACACTCAACTTGCACAAAACCTAAATTAATTGATCACGAATCTAAGAACATGCATAAATCTTAACTATTAAGCACAAATTAATCCAAAGCATCACAAATAAGCAAACCCATGACATAAACCATTAAACATTCAAATACCCAACAAATTCAGATCTAAAAAAAGCAAATAAATAAGCTCAATAACTAAGATTAGAGCTATAAAATTGAGGAAGTAAACATCCATTGATATAACATAAAGGTTCCTTACAAAATTCATAAAGTTCAATTGTAAAATCCATTAAGCATTCATTATAATATTCTGGAACATGTAAAACTATTATTAACACTAAGAAAGCCTTAAACTAATGGAATGAATATGAAAATAAATAATTGAAAATGAAAGAGAATAGCTAAGCTTATGGAAAATAACAAAAACTTCTCTGTTAGTTCCTCCTCTCTTCTTGGAGCTTTCTAAAAAAGGAAGATTTTTAGAGTCTCTCTCTCTTCTTGGAGTTTTTCTAAAAGTGGCAGATTGGAAGTGACCTCTTTAAGTAATCTTCTCTTCTTTTTGTATTATGTTCCGTTTAGGGTAAAACCTAGGATTTTCTGTGCCTTAAAAGTCAAAAAAGCCCCTCAAAAACTTAAGTTCAGAAGGTTGTCTGTGTTTGTTTGTACACAGGCCGTAATCGTGGCCTTTAGTGCACGATCATGGCCAGTTTATCTACTCTCTATCACGATCGTGGCTAACTCCCCATGATCGTAGCCCTGGGATCAAGCTTCTGTCATGATTTACCATGATCGTGGCCTTGGGTTATTTCTCGAATCTTCTCCGATTCTCCTTCGAATGCCTTTGATGGTTCCTCCTCTCTGGATGGCTCTCAAAACTTTGTTAAAATTCTTCCTTTTAGCATATATTTGTGTTAACTCCTTTAATCTATATGTAAACACAATATGAACACAAATTGAGTATTTAAACACAACAATAGGATTGAAAAGACAATGAAATGCATAAGAAAATATAAGATGATTCAATCCTATCAAATACCCCAACACTTGAACTATTGCTTATCCTCAAGCAATTTAAAAATAACCAAGATATTCTATTAATTTGTTTTCAAAGAAGATCGAGTATATGCAATCCTTCAAACTTTGACAAACTCAAGTATCAAGCTACTACATATATCATAATCTTTTCATCAATGCACATAAACAAAGTTAAAGGTAGATACCATTGGTCAAAGGTAAAATAAAACTAAGATGGATTTTCCTCACTATGTTCACTTATTTCACTCAAGTGTTTAAGATCGGTATTTCACTTAATACTCCCTCTAAGATACTACACTACCATAGGCTTGCAAATTCACCAATTGTCTACCACATAGATTACATGTTATCATGGATCAAAAAGGGCTTTTACTAAGGGTTCTAATGGGATTTAGGTTAAGGCAAGGCAAAAAGCTCAAAGGGTAAGGTCAAAAGGTAACTCACAAGGATTAATAGAGTGCTAAGTAAAAAGGGACAACCAAACACAAATTCTGAGATATGCATATAAATAGCACGAACTATAATTACTCATCACTAACTAATGCTATTATGTTTCCTTCAATAGCAGAAACAAAGACGGTTTTAATCAATAACGCTAAAAACAAATATGCTTTTCTTTTTCTTTTTCTTTTTCTTTTTTTTTCTTTTTCTTTTTTTTCTTTTTTCTTCTTCTTTTTCTTTCTCTTTTTTTCTTTTGAATAACACTAAAACAATAAGGAAATAACAGCAACACAAATCAATAAAACATGAGTAAAAGTGCCTCTTAAGACATCTTAGAATCGAATACAAAAAAAAAGTACCTAAATCATATACATCAAATGCTCACTCATTACTTCATTAAACTTTTGACAAGGTAAGGCTAATGGGTTTTTCGGGTTTCAATGTAAGGTGATTAATTTATAAACAAACAAGTTTAAAGGCTCAAAGGGGTTAGTAAGGGGAAAATCAATTAGTTGGTCATTTAAGCTAAAAACAAAGAAGACCTTAATCATTTCCATAAAGCATACATCTTGTAGTTTCAAACTGGTTCAATGCAAATTCTAAAGGTAATCTTCCTACGAAAGCATCACACACAAAAAAGAAACATAATGACTATGAAATGCAGTCATGTAGGCTCAAAACCTCGCATATGCTTATATGAAAATCCATCAAAATTTCAGACATTACCTAATCACTCAAGTATCAAATTATTGACTGAGTTTATGCAATTAACTACTTTAATCAAATGCAACAATGCAAAAATTTTAAACAGACCCCACCCCTACACTTAAATGGGACATTGTCCCCAATGTCCTAAAATCAATAAAAACACAAGAGGATGAGAACAAAAGGACTCCCCTGAATCAAAGAGGGCTCAACGACTTGAAAGCATAATTCACAACTTTGTTCTTGCATTCTTAAAAACAAAACAGGCAAAAAATAAATAAGGTACTCAAATGAAAGCAAACTGAATCAACAAAGAACTAAAATGAAAGGACAAGTTTAGGGTGCCTCCCAACAAGCGCTTGGTTAAGGTCATAAGCTCGATCCCTGTCAACCGATATTAACTAATGTATGTTGGAGCTTCAAGCTCCATCACCTCCATTTTGTGAATCTAAAATCCCTCAAAGTAAGGCTTGAGATGATGTCCATTGACTTTAAACTCTTTCCCCATCTTGACACTTCTGATCTCCACTGCTCCATAGGGATATACCTAGGTAACCTCAAAAATACCTACCCATCGAGAGCATAACTTACCTGGAAAGAGTTTAAGGTGTGAATGTTGTAAAATTACTTTTTGTCACACCACAAAGGTCTTCCTAGAGATGTTGCGATCATGGAATGCCTTAGTCTTCTCCTTATAAATTCAGGCATTCTCGAACGCTTCATGTCATAAATCTTTGAGCTCTTACAACTGTAAGCGTATGTGGGAACCAACTACTTCTGACTCCATGTTACACTTCTTGATTGCCCAATAAGCTTTGGTTGTAGCTCCACTAGAAGGTGACATGGCTTCCTAAAAACAAGCCTAAATAGTGACATCCCTATTAGAGTCTTGTATGCAATCCTGTATGCCCATAAGGTGTAATTGAGGCTCAATCTTCAAATTTTCCCATTGGGATTAACCATCTTCTCTAGGATGGACTTGATCTCTATGTTGGACACATTAGCCTGACCACTCGTCTGAGGGTGATAAGCAGTTGAGACTTGATGCATCACTTGATATTTCTTCATGAGAGCCTCGAAGGTCCGGCTGCAAAAATGAGTTCCCTTGTTACTAATGATGGCTTATGGGACTCCAAACCTTGAGAAAAATGTTAGAGTTTTAAAACTCTGCAACCACTCGAGAATCATCAGTTTAGATGGATTTTGCTTCCACCCATTTTGACACGTAATCAACAGCAAGCAGAATATATTGAAATCCAAACAAGGAAGGAAAAAGACCCATAAAGTATGTGCCCCAAACATAAAAATTATCACAAATTAATATGGGAGTTTGAGGCATTTCCCCATGGGAACCTAACGTTCCTATGCGCTGATAGTTGTCACAAGTCCTACCGAAATCATATACATCTTGAAATAGAGATGGTCAATAAAACCACACCCTAGGACCTTGTGATCTATCTGTTTTGGGCCAAAATGACCTCCACATACATAAGAGCCACAAAATGTCAAAATAGAAAGAAATTCACTATCAGGTACGCATCATCTGATGAATTGGTCTGCTTAAAATCGCTATAGGTAAGGATCATCCCATAAATAAAACTTTGTTTGGCTCTTCATCCTTTCCTTTTATTCCTTAGTGAAATCTATAGGAAATTTGTGAGAAACCAAGAAATTCACTATATTAGCATACTAGGGAGCTATCGACTGTACTACATGTAACTGATCATTTAGAAAATCATCATTGATAGGGCCCGAGTCAGCATCATGCTCCACTAAGCGACTCAAATGATCTGCTACTTCATTCTCTGAGCCTCTCTTATCCTTTATCTCCACATCAAACTCCTAAAGTAGGAGTATCCAATAGATAAGCCTCAGCTTTGCCTCCTTCTTTGCCAATAGGTACTTCAAAGCTGTATGATCATAATAAACAGTAATCTTAGTACCTAATAAATAAGACCTAAACTTATCAAAAAAAAAAACTACTACAATAAGCTCTTTTTCTGTGGTGGTGTAATTTGCCTAAGTTTCATTTAAGGTTTTTGAGGAATAATAAATAGCATAAGGGATCCGCCTCACTCTCTGACCTAAAACTACTCCAATGGCATAGTTGGAGGCGTCACATATGAGCTCAAATGGTAGACTCCACTATGGAAGTTAAAAGATGGGTGCAATAACCAACTTATCCTTTAGAGGATCAAACGCCTTCTTGCACTGTTCATCAAAAACAGACTCTTTGTCCTTCTGAAGCAACCTACACAATGGCTATGTAACCTTAGAAAAGTCCTGAATGAACTTGCGATAAAACCCCACATGGCCTAGAAAAGACCGAACTTCCTGTACAGAAGTGAGGTAAGGCAAAGAAGAAACAGGGTCTATCTTGGCTCTATCAACCTCAATACCCTTAGCAGAAATCACATGTCCTAAAACTATCCCTTATTGAACCATAAAATGACATTTTTTAGAATTAAAAACTAGGTTAGTTTCAAGACATCGTTTAAGTACCAAAATGAGGTGATCCAAGCATTGTTCAAATGAATCCCCATGCACGGTAAAGACATCCATGAAAACTTAAATGATTTTCTCAAGATACTCAGAAAAGATACTTACCATGCACCTTTAAAAGGTAGAAGGGGCGTTACATAATCTAAAAGCCATCCTTCTGTAGGCAAAGGTGCCATACAGGTATGTAAAAGTCGTCTTCTCTTGGTCCTCCGGAGCAATAACAACCTGAATATAACCTGAATAGCCATCAAGAAACCAATAGTAAGCACGACCAGCAAAACGTTCTAACATCTTATTAACAAAGGGTAAGGAAAGTGATCATTTCTACTTATTGAGTTGAGCTTGCGATAATCCATGCAAACTTGCCATCTGTTCTGCACCTGAGTCAGAACCATCTCTCCTTTCTCATTCTCCAAAACTATAATTCCTGACTTCTTGGGAACCACCTGCAAAGGCCTTACCCACTTACTATCAGAGATAGGGTATATGACTCCCACATCCAGCAATTTCATCACTTCCTTCTTCACCACCTCCATCATCGGTGGGTTGAGACGTCTTTTCACTTGACAGACTACGATAGCTCCTTCCTCAAAAACAATCCAGTGTATGCATAAGGAAGGACTTATACCTTTAATATCTGCAACTGTCTATCCCAATGCTGTCTTATACTCTCGCAACACACTAACGAGCTTTTCTTCTTGCACCTTTGTAAGTTCACTTGCTATGATAACTGGAAGTTTGTTGATAATGCCTAGATAAGCATACTTGAAGTGAGATGGTAAGGGCTTTAACTCCACTTCTAGTGCTTGCACAATCAAAGGTAGTGGCCGATTAGTACTAACGGACAATTTTAAAAAGTGAGGGACATACCTGCTAAAAGGACTTATCTTAAGCATCCAAATTGCTTCCTTTAGGTCCTCTCCTAACTCAAACTTGCCTTGCCAATATCCAGACATCTTTTGCTCCAGCGGGGTAGTCAAGGTTACCTCCAAGGGGTCACCTGTAGAAAGAAGATACCACTACTCTACCAAAGAGTCAAGAATATCTACCTTGGTAACCAACTCACAATCTGATGGATAACGCATAACATCAAAGATATTGAAAAGAATGACCTCGCCATCGAACTCCATAGTCAACACCTCGCTATGTACATCAATTTTTGTCTGAGATGTCTTTAAGAATGACCTTCCTAACAAAATTATTAAAGGGCTTGAAGAGTCCTCATCCTACATATCTAACACATAAAAATCTACAGGGAAAACAAGCTTGTTAACCTGCACTAAAAGACCATCGATAACTCCCTCAGAGTATGTGTTATGTCTATCAACTAATTGAATGATAACACGGGTATCCTTTAATGAACCAAGATTAAGATCTTTAAAAATAAATAAAGGAATTTATCAAAGCTCGTAAATCTAACATACATCTCTCATACCTCGTGTTACTGATCTTACAAGGAATGGTAAAAATACTTGGATCCTTACACTTGGGGGGTAGCTTCCTTTGTAAGATTGCTGACACATTGCCTCCCACACTGGTCTTCTCATCTCCCCTCAACTTCTGTATGGTGGTGCACAGCTCCTTTAAAAATTTACCATATCGTGGAACTTACTTAATTGCTTCCAACAGAGGGATATTTACTTCCACCTTGCGAAAGACATCCAATATTTCCTTTTTCGTCTCTTGTTGCTTATTCTTTGCTAACCTGCTTGGAAATGGAACAGAAGGTAAATTATTGACAATAGGGTATGAAGTATTTACATGAGGATGGTAATCCTCCATCTTCTTTTTTAGATCAATTTCTTCTTTTTGTTCTTTCTCTTTCCCCTTCTTTGGCCCTTGTACCTCCTTTCCACTTCTTAAGGTAATGGCGTAAGCGTCTTCTCTTGGGTTTCTTTCAAGTTAAATAGGTAACCTTGTAAAACTTTGGGCCTGCAGCTTCCTCATAGCATCAGCTAGCTAACTGACCTAATTTTCCAAATTCTTCAAACCACTTCTCGCTTCCTGCTGAAATTAAAGAGTGTTAGACGCTAAGCTCTTAACAATTTCCTCTAAGGACATACCTCTAGCTTGTTATTATTGTGGTAGTTGTAGAGGTGGTGGTTTTGGCTAAAAATATGGTTGATTCTGATGGAAACTTGGTGGTGTGTGAAATCCTTGCTACTACTGCTGCTGCTGATAATTGGGTTGGTATACATTAGAACTGCCTCTTTGATGTAGGTTCTCATACCTGAAGTTGGGATGATCCTTCCACCCCAAATTGTAAGTGGGGAAAAAATGTTCATACCTCTATTGTCCTTGGAACCCCCCAACTGTGTTGACGTGCTATTCATCCTACAAAGAAAGGCATGCATCTGTAGCATGGTTAGCTAATGTACAAATACCACATACTTTGGTTGGCCCCTTTCTTATCAATACTTGTTACACTAAAGAAATCAAATTTGCAACTTGTTGCTTCAACTTGGAGATGGAGACCTCCTTCAATTGCTTTGTCGAGGAGGAAGCATTACGGTGATTGCTACAAATACTGGGAATTAGCTGCCATTGTTGCCATCAAGTTCCTAGCATCCTCCAATATCCTATGCACTAAGGCTCCAATACTCACAGTGTCTATCATATTCCTGTCTAAAGGAAGCAATCCTTCATATAAATATTGAATTAATAACTGGTCACTTATTTGATGGTTTGGACAACTATTGCAGAGCTTCTTGAAATGTTCCCAATACTCATATAAAGACTCCCTTGTGTCTTGTCAAATGCCACAGATCTCCTTCCTGATGTTAGTGACTCTTGAGGTAGGGAAGTGCTTCTCTAAAAATGCCTACTGCACTTGCACCCATATGTTGACCAAGCCAGCAGGCAAGTTATACAACCACTCCTTGGCTACATCTGCTAAGGCAAAAGGAAGTCCCTTTAGCTTGGGTTACTATACTAAGACTCTCGTTGGCTTTACACCTAAGCATGCGATGTGGAACTTCTTCAGGAACTTGGTGGGATCAGTAGCCTAATCCCAGTAATTTGGTGTCATAAAAACCTATAAAAGTAGGCAATGCACATATCAGCCTAGGTTTAATTTCAACTTTGGGCTCATTATCTGGATAATTGATACAAAGCATATTAATGTTGAAAGAAGGAGCTGCAAGCTCCTTTAAGGTGTGCTGAGGAGGTTCCATAATCTCCTCCGTTTGTCCTGAACTCCTATCGACTTCTTCTTTAAAGGATAAGGAACCACCACTCTCGAGAAGATTTGCATGGATTCCTTGCTCTCTCTGACGAAATTTGGTGCAACCTGCAATAAGAGAAAAAAAGAAAGGGTTAAGTAGAGAAAGTAATGAACTTCTATTTTCCTTAGCAAATTTACGCAAACGAATGTGTTTTGAGGAACTATAAGACATGCAAGTCAATGAAATAATGAAAAAAATAGCAAAAACAAAAATAAAAACAACACAAGAAACAACAATTAACACACGCAAACATCCTAACAACGGTGCTTAAAATTTGATAACCTGTTGCTAACTACCAAACTATGCAGTAAATGATGAGCTAGAGTTGAACCACAGAGAGCTGGGATGTAAATGCTATTTCAAATGTTGTAACAAAAGAAAACAAAACACACTGAAATGATGAAGACGAGACAACTAATATGCAATGAACATAACCAAAAAGAAAAACATAAAGCAAATTTAAAAAAGTATAATAACAATGGTAAAGAAGTGGGTTAGAGATATCTTTGGGATTCCAAGATGTTCACTGATCCTTGATTGTAAACAAAAGGGTACTCTCATCATGGTGTTAGCCTATGGACTCAATTAAGCTCTTAAGCCCTTCATTTCTTTAAAATAGGCAAAACTAATAAGCTCTAAAAATGCCCTAATCTCTACTGTAATCTAGAATAGGCTATCTAAGTTCAATAGTGAAGATGCATTCGGTACTACAAAACAACTAACTTAGACCACCTACTTATAATCTCAGAAGGTGTAACCTAAAGGTATGGGATCCTAGATTAGTTGATTAAGTATCCTGACAAATTCAACTAACCTATTGCTACTTTCAGGAATCACTATGGACTATTACATATCACAAGCTCAACTCTAGCCTTCAAATTAGAAAGTTACCTAAGGGGTGATCAAACCTATAAGCAATTCTTAATTCATGGCATTTATCCTAAATCCCAAAACAACCTAAACTTACAAGCACAAATTGAAGTCAAATTCAACTCCATTCTTACAATTTCCAACCCTTCACCCTTATAATATCTCCAAACCCTTAAGTAAGCTAGCCACACATGTTCATATTAAGCACAATTGATATTAAATAAACATACCCATACTCAGTTAAATAAAACCAAGGCTGGAAATTATTAACGAAGTGATAAAAACCGAAATTCAACACTAACTTAATAGAAATCAAAACTCTTTATGCTAACAAATGACCAATCATAACCTAAATTACAAACTTTAAACTAATTACATCAAAATGAAAATTCCAACATACACAACTTACACAAAACCCAAATTAATTGATCATGAATCTAAGAACATGCATAAATCTTAACTATTAAATTAATCCAAAGCATCAC
>JANQBM010000220.1:14287197-14310198 GCA_025594535.1 Erythroxylum domingense | reverse complement strand
TAGCATGGTTCTTGCCATTTCCTGAATCGTCCTATTCTTTCTTTCTATAACTCCATTTTGTTGTGGAGTTCTAGGAGTAGAGAAATTATGGAAAATTCCATTCTCTTCACAGAATATTCTGAATTTTTCATTTTTGAATTCTTCACTATGATCACTTCTAATTCCAGCGATAGAAATTCCTTTTTTATTTTGTAACCTTTTAGAAAGAACTTTAAAACACTTAAAAGCTTCGTCCTTATGTGAAAAAATAATATCCAACAAAATCTAGTGAAGTCATCAACAATTACGAGACTATACTTCTTTCCGCCAAGATTTAATGCCCTAGTTGGACCAAATAAATCTATATGTAACAACTCTAGAGGTCTAGAAGAAGTTACAATATTTTTAAAAGAAAAAGACGTTTTAACTTGTTTTCCTTTATGACAATTCTCACAATAGAAATCCTTGTTAAAACTTATTTTTGCTAAACCTCTTACCAAATCATGTTTAATCAAATTGGAAATATGTTTAAAACTAACATGACCTAGCTTTTTATGCTAGATCAATTTTTCTTCATCTGTTGATATAAAACAAGAAATATTTTGACTTTGCAAATCTTCTAAATTGATCTTATAAAGATTGTTTCGTCTTTTGGCAGAGAAGAATATGGAACCGTCCTTGTTTTTGAGTACACAAGAGTTTTGATTAAAGAATACTTCAAAACTAGAATCACATAATTGAATGACACTAATCGAATTATGTTTTAAACCTTCAACTAGCAGAACATTATCAATACATGCAAAGGAATCTTTACTGATTTTGCCGATTCTGACTATTTCACCCTGCTAGTTATCTCCAAAAGTTACTGATCCTTCCTTCTTATCTTGAAGATTTAAGAACATAGACCTTCTTCCCGTCATGTGTCGCGAGCATCCACTGTTCAAATACCATTGGTGCTGGTTGGTTTTTCCAAGGAAGGAGATCTACAGTAGATATTATATCCTTTTTAGATACCCAGATTTTCTTGGGTCCTTTAGGGTTAGTCTTAAAAATATTCATAGAATAAAAAGAAGACTGATGAAATTTCTTTCTATAAGGGACAAACTTCTTTTTGTAATGACTATTGCTTTTCGTAAACCCTAGACCACTCTTATCATTAGGGTGTCGATAATTTCTAAGCATGTTATTCATTTTCTTCGTACTTTTAGTAAAGTTTAATAAATCTGATGAAAGAGAATTAATTCATTGTTTTAACTGACTAATTTCCTCATATCTATTAATAGAAACTTTTTTCTTCATATCGTCTACTTGTTTCTTAAGACAAACGTTTTCCTTTTCTAATACTTTCGTGTTCCTCAAGTTTTCAACAAACTTCCTTTTTAAAGATCTATACTGCTTTAGTATAGCATGTGAATCTTCTAACAATTCTAAATATCCATCTTGAAGTTCATTAAAGTTAGAAATTACCTCCTCCTCACCTTCTTTTTCAGTTACCAAGCATATATTTGCTTGTTCTGATGCTTTTGAATCAGAATTAGATTCGGATGGATCCAAATCTTTCCAAGTTGCCATCATACTCTTTTTTTTTCCTTTATTCTTCTTCGGTTCTTTTCTAAGAAATGGACATTTAGACTTGTAGTGTCCTGGTTTGTTACACTCGTAGCAAATGATAGAGGTCTTGTCGTTATTGACTTCTTCTTTTCTATTTTTCTTAAAAGAAAAATTCTTATTTCCTTTTGCTTTCTTTTTCCACATCCTTCTGATCTTTCTTGAAATGAAAGATAATTCGCCATCTTCTTCACTTGAATCTTGATCAGATTCACTGGTATCATCATTCTTGACTTCTTCTATCTTTAATGCTTTTTACAAAGAACTTTTATTTCTCTGAGTCTTGTGATTTTTCTGACCAGCCTTTAATGCTATAGATTTGCCTCTTTTAGGTTTTTCCTCAGCATCAAGCTCTACTTCATGTACTTTCAAAGAACCAAGCAATTCATCTAGCTTTAGTTTACTCAAGTCCTTGGCTTCTTGTATTGCAGTAACTTTAGGTCTCCATCTTTTCGGTAGACTTCTGAGAATCTTCCTCACATGGTCTTGATTATCGTAGATTCTCCCAAGAGCTTTAAGTCCATTAACGATAGTTTGAAATCGTCCAAACATCTGATCAATAGACTCATATTCTTTCATTTTAAACAGTTCATACTGATGTATAAGAATACTGATCTTGGACTCTTTCACCCGGTTTGTGCCTTCATCTGGTTTGTTAAAAGACTATCACAAAAATTGTTATAAATTGAATCGCAAATAACTTCTATATACTTGTTTAAGAACAAAATATACTAAGTTGAGATATAGAGGATAAACACAACGATTTTATACTGGTTCACCCCAAACCATGGGCTACATCCATTCCTCATATTTCGTCTGAGTATTCACTATACTTCAACAAATTAGAAGTATTCTTTCTTTCTTCTCGAGCCTCTTCAGGTCTTATACACCAAGTATTCTTTTTCACTATCTTAGCCTCTCTAGGCTCTTAGCGTTTTCTTTCTCTCACTAGAAAGATATCGTAAGCTATTGTTACAGTAGTTTAGCTCTTCCAGTATCGCACTACAGAATTTTTAAGTATACACTTGAATGCTCATAACTTGTAGCATCAAAGGTTTTTCGAAAGGTTGAAAAGTTGTAAAATTCAAAGTTGTTCACTCTTCGACTATGACTCGTATTTATAGTCTAAGTCTTCAACTGCTTCTTTGAATCTTGATAACTGCTTCTTGATTCTTGATAAATGCTTCTTGATTCTTGATGGCTGCTATTTAGTTGAGTTATGTAACTAACTCTAACTAACTAACTGCTCGATGTACTCGCGTATCTTCTGCTTTGTATCGTCTGTGTTTTCTTCTGTGTCTTTACTTCTTTTGTGTCTTACTTCTTCTGTGTCTTTACTTCTTCTGTCTTCTACTTCTTTTTTGTTTTGTTTCTTCTGTGTTTCGACTTCTTCTGTCTTCTACTTCTTCTGTGTTTTGTTTTTTCTGCACACTTAACACACTCATTAAACTAGTTCATTTATTTTTAACATTATTATTATTTGATTGTCATCAAAACTGATTATCGTAAAGTCGTCCTGACTTAACATGAACTTTTCAACTTTGCCATCCTCTTTGACTCTATTTTATAAACCCATTTAACATTAATGGATTTTGCTGCTTTAGGAGCTCTAACTGTTCTCAAGTTTCATTTTTCTCTATTGATATAATTTCTTTATTCATTATTGTTTACTACTTTAAATCTTTGGCAACCTTTATGAATGAGATAGGTTCATAATATGATAGTAAAGTATAATAAACAGGTGTATCATTTTTATTAAATTGAATAACACTTGTAACCTTATAATCTTCCATTTATATTGGTCTCTTGTTAATTCCTTAAGAATGATAATTTTCTTTTTCTATTTAGTTGTTAAGGTCGTTTAACTAAGTTAGTTACCAGTTGGTAAACATAATTGATTGCTCTTGTAATTCTACTTTTTTGTCAAAGCTTACAGGTAATTGCTATTTCCCTAAACCTTTTTCATTCAAATTTCATATGTTTTATTTATAAATAAACAATGTCTTAACTGATGCTAATCTTCTTTGTGATAGGATTGACATAATTTGTTAGGCTTTCAATTGTTCATTAATTCCAAGAAAGATACACTTTTTACCTTTGTCATCTAAATTCTTTCTCTTTTCATCTAGAATGTGAGCATATGTAATGCATCCATAAACTTTGAAATGATCAATGACTGGCTTTTCTTTACTCCAAACTTCTTATGATGTCATAGTTTAAACAACAATATGGGATTTTAATTCAAAATATGAATCTCCAATTTATTGCTTCTTTTTAACATGCTTCTCATTATATTCTAAATAATTAGATTATTCCTTTTTATAGTTCATTGTGCTAAAGAGTGTAGGTTCCTTTCAATTGTCTTCAAATACTATGCTTATTACAAAATTCTTCAAATTTGTTCAAATAGAACTCTCCACATAGTCCGTATGAAGAATTTAATATTTTTACTTTTTTCACTTTCAACTTGTGTTTTATAACTTTCAAATTTATTAAATCTTTTGATTTCTCTTTAAAAAACTAATTTTTTTGATTGTAATAATTGATGAAGGTTATTAATTACTTTTACTTTATTTATTAGTCCACATATGTTACAGTGAACCAAATCCAAACTTCCTTTGCTTTCTATAATTTTCCTTTTAGAAAATGATCTCAATGTTATTTTCCATCAACATAGCCTAAGAAGGAACTTTAATTTGAGAAAAACTATTCACTATATTCTTTCATGAAAGAGTCTTAAAACCATTGAAATTTAAATGGCCATAATAAAGATGTCAAAGACATTTTAGATCATTCACCTTAACTATAAAGGTATAATGAAAGGTCTTGAATTTTAGTGAAAAAAACTTATTTGGTGTCATATTAGCATGAAAATTAAAGCTTTCGTAGAATCATATATCTCACAATCACCATTTTTGATTGTAGTCATGTATCATTTCTCTTATAGATATCTAAGACTTAGCAAATTGATTTTAAGGTAAAAAATATAGTATATATTTAACACAGTCTCAACTGTATTATCACTATTCCCAATTTGAACATCTTCCTTTCCCATGACATTTTCTTTAGAATTACCTCCAAAATGTATAGTAGTATGAAAGTATTCATTTAAATCATAAAAGAATGACTTATTACCATACATATGATTGTTGTAACTTGTTTCTAGGTGTCGTAGGTATGATTAAGGCTTATGCTTATCATTATAGAATGTCATCAACAAAGTTTCTTCTTCCTTATTTTATTCAAAATTTGATTTCTCCTACTTTTATTTATCTTGAAGCATCTAGATATAATATTTAGATTGATAATCGCTAAGCTTGTAATATCTAGATATAAATTCTGAAAACATCTAAATATAAATTCTACTTTGTATTTTTCAAATCATTGATCATTTCCTCTTCTTTTATCTCCATCTTTATTACACTAACCTCTTTATCCTCTACATTGACCTCTACCTCTACCTCGAACTACTACTCTATTTGGTCTATTTGGCGTTAATGTATGCTTCTTATGTAAAACCTCAAACTTTTCTTTTCATGTGTCTGTAAAATTTCATTTCATATGAATGATGTTTTTGGGTGAATGTAAATTTTATTCTCACTAAAAGCTTAAATAGGAACCCAAGACAAGTATTAAAGTCAAATGATAGTCGAAAAAAATTGGAGTTGATTAGTATGGAAATAGACTAAGAATAAATTCGTTCAGAGGGATTTATGATAGGTCAAGATCGACCTTATTTTAAATTATTGTGGAGTAAACTTGAAGCATTTTTAGGCTGAAACATAAGGACATAAACCAAGTAAACCAAGCGCGATGGAATTAGTCATAGTTACAGATACTTAAACTAAATTGATCTAACTTATATGTTGATATGTTTAGGTGTAACATAATATTAAGTGGACATGAAATTTCTACCAAAATTGGACAGATTTTTCTTAAGCCATTTAATTATTTCGGAGAAGAAACAATACATGTACATGTGAATGAGCCTTAAGTGGTAGCTGTCATATACATGAATAAGTTCTTATTATTTTGGAACAAGAATACACGAAAATCTTGTGCTATCACATTTATGAAGGAGTAAATGTTAGGGACATAAAATTTGTTACAAGTGAGGCCAATATATGGTATAGACGTGTGTCATTTTGTTGAGACAAAACTGAAAACAACTTGTTATATGTGGGAGACAAGAATTGTCGTGATTGATACAAGAAGTTAATGGCTTAATTAAACAAAGATGGTAAGAGTTAAAAAAATGGACAACTGTTAGAAGTTAAGCTTGCAACGTGTTGGACAGCTTCCAATAACGTGTAGCTTAAACAAGAATGATGACGGAGCTGCTCCACCTTCATTCCACCAAAGTTTCACTTATCCTTTAGACTATAATTGATGATATTAGTTGCAGCTACTCCCTTCACACATAGGTCTTCCAAGTTACTACCTTGGGGAAATAAATTCAGCATAGTGTTTAAGCTATAAATTGTGGACATCTCCATCAACTCCAGTTGTATGTAGAAAAAATGGACAGCACACTACCATCTGATTTTAGGTATGTTAAATCACTCTTGTCCATTCTCTTTAACTAGTCATGTGAATGCTTAAGCTGGAAACATGAATTCTCTTGTGAATTGTGTGAATGTTTAAGCTGATTGTATGGTTAAATGAAGAGAAAAACAACAGGGTATATGGAGAGGAAAATAATATGTATATCCATGTCTTATGTATGTTATTCAATGGGTATTAATTGGTAATGTATTAATGCTATATATGTGGTTTAATGGCTATTCAATGGCAACATGTATGTGTACATAGTTTAATGGTTCAATGTAAGGAAAATAAAATGTATATACTATGTATGTTATTTAACTAGAAAGAAGACAACATGTATAAATCATGGAAGTTGTTCAATGGTTGAATGAAAAGAAAACAAAATTTTAATCTTACAAAATGCTAAGATTTTGGCTAAGCCCTTTGTCATAAAATTTGTAAAACAAGGTGGTAAGTTATGGATGTACTTTATAGGTTTTAGGAACCCTTTAGGGGTCTCCCTTATAGCTGAGTAAGACAATAAAGTTTTCTCGTCACCATAGACTTGGGACTAATAAAGGAAAAGCATCAAACACGTAAGGGTGGTTAACAATAAATGACTAATAGTGAGTGTGTATTTAAATTGAATTGTTAAGATGGTTTTTACCTTACTAAAAAAAGTATGTTTGTGAATAATTCTATTGGTGTTACTACCTAAATTTAAAATTTAATCTTCATAAGGTTTACATATGGTTTGATTTAGCATTGAATTGAGTTTGGGATGCACTTGGAAACTAATGAGATGTATACATGCTTTGAATTGGCATTGAATTGAAATTTGCATATGCTTTAAATTGGCATAGAAATGGATTTTGAATATGTTTTTAATTGGTATTAAAATGAGGCGCGCTCATGTACTAATTATGGTTTAGACTATGATACGTCCTAAGGTCTTTATACATACGATTATATCGATCATAGTACATCCTAAAGTGTATGGCGGTGTTTGAAGGGCATCTAACACTAATATGGGTGGTGTTGTGTCTGTCAGTATGTCCTATGAGTCGCCCTTTACATGTGTGGGGTATATATTGTGCTAGCACTATTACAGGTAAGCGATGCAAAACCAAATTTATAACAATCAATATATAGAGGTTAACTAAGCATGAGTAAGAGGTGCAGAACTAGCTCCGTGGCCTTACACCTAAGGGTACCATATGGCAAAGAAAATTAGTGATAGGCTATGTTTTAAAAAGAAAGTTCATAAAAGTATTGATTTCCATCACTGTTTACTTTACAGGAAAAGAGGAATTTGATCTCATAAAAATTTATATGTTTTGTTTTACATATGCATTGATCTTATGAAAAGAAAAGAATGTGTTTTGTAACAACATCGGTTATTACTTAAAAAGAAAAGAAATTCTTTTCTTTTATGGAGGTTAATATTTGTATAAATGTTTTTATTGGAAACCAATAACACTCACTGAACTCATTTAGCTCACCCTTTATTTTCTATTTTAAATACAACCTTCTAGGTGTAGGCTCAGGGGCTTCAGTAACAGGGACACTACCTTGCGATTAGTCAACTTCGTCAACTGTGTAGGCATTTTTATTTTACCTTGTACATATTTTTTAGAACTATTGCATATCTTCGAACATATTTTGGAAAGTACATCTGTATAAAGAATGGATGTGTATAAAGGTTTTTAAATGGTATGCATGACTTTGTTTTAGCTTTTCAAAGTTTATTAATGTAACTATTTGAGACTGCATGTGAGTGTATTTGAAGTCCAAAATTTGGAGTTGAGAAATTGATGTGATAATAGAAGTGTTTTTAAGTTTTGCAGGGACTTTGAAATTTTTTAGGATGTCAAAATACAATCGTTATGCTACCGAAATGTTTAATAAACTGAAAAACAAAAGTCCACTATTTACATTTCTTATTATGAATTGAAGCTTTTTCTTAACAAGGGCAATAGGCTTAGCTTCATGGGAACTTTTCAGCTGACTCGGATATCGACTGGAGAGCCATTGTGGAGTGTTGGGTAGGTCACCTAGTCATTATAGGATAGGGGCTTGTTAGTGTTGGTATCAAAATGGTTACCTCTTTTGTGGTTTAAGGTTTTTACATTGTTTTAAAAAATGAGGTGACCAATAAAATGTTGTGATTTACATGCATATTATTTTATAAACTGAAAGCTTTACACACTTGTATTTTGTCAAATACACAGACGAGGCCGTGGATGTCCCAGGAGAGCCATTCCAACAGCTCCTATACCTGAGTCACCTCTGGCACGGGAGGATGACCACATCTTAGAGTCAATAAGTGTCTCCATGAACTAACTACAGTCCTAATCGTCAGGGATGACGGAACCAGCCAGAATGAGTTTTAATGTGGAATAGATGGCTCAAAATCTTGCTGCAGCAATGTGGCAGTCATGTGGAAGTTTCTGGATGTTCAATTGAGTGCGCCTGTAAATTGAGCACCAAGACTTTTGATAGGACTGGAGATCTCGAGAGTGCATTCATATTGTTAGATCGGTTCAAGAGGATATGCAAAGTTGTCAGATACATAAATGAGCAGAGAATTATGTTCTCACTTTCCTCCTTGAGGACAAGGCCAAAGATTAGTGGGAGGCCATTAAGAGATGACATCCGAATGGGGTATCTTGGCCAAAATTTCAGGAGGAGTTCACAAATAAATTTTGCCCACAGAGTTATAAGGATGCAAGGGTAGAGGAATTTTTCCGTTTAGAGCAAGGTTTGACATAAGTGACAGATTATGAAAAGAGATTTTCAGAATTTATCAGAAGTGTACCGTTTATTGCTAATAGTGAAGAGCAGAAATGCAAGAGGTTTGCTGTAGGCTTAAGTCCTAGAATACAGATTCACCTATCATTGGCTACATAGACACACTATAGGGAATTAATTGAAGCTGCAATAAAAGTGGAGAAAATTACAACAACAATCACTCAGAGTTCAAGATCAAAACAGAAGCGTAATGCATCGATTAGTTCATCTCAGGGTTCAGTTAAGAAAATAAGTCAAGATGGAGTGGTGGCAGGAGGTATAGTAAACGCTGATCGTCCAGCCAAGGATCTTTTGAGTCACCCACTAGGCCCAGAGACACCCGTGATAGTAAGACCCTAGTGCCAGAGTGTGTCACTTGAGAAAAAAGACATTTAGGTGAGTATCGGATGAATATGACGGGTTGCTTCCATTATGGTCAGGAGGGTTATTTCATTATAGATTGTCTACAGTTAGTCACTGTAGAGAAGTCGGTGACTGGATCTTCAGCACCTCTATAAGCTAGAGGGGGTTATAGAGAGGGCAATCGAAGTTCTTATACTAGAGGGTTAAGTTTTACTAAATCTGGAAGAGGTTTTAGGGGTAAGGGAGCAACCCCTACAGGACAGATAGGTAAACCTTGTACATAAGCTCAAGTTTTTGCAATCACTCAATAGGAGACTGATGCTATTCCAGAGGTAGTCACCAATATGATTACTATTTTTTATCATGATGTATATGCTTTAATAGATCCTGGTGCTACATATTCTTTCATGTCTAGGGCTTTTTTCTGTAAAATTGAGAGTTAAGCCTCAGTTATTAGACGTTGCGGTAGTAGTTTCCATTCTAGTTGGGAACTTAGTCTTCGCCAAAAGAGTGTTCGTAAATAGTAAAATACTGATTGTAGGTAAGGAATTCCCAGCAAAATTTATCATATTAGATATCCAAGATTTTGATGTTATTCTCAGAATGGATTAGTTACCCACACATCGTGCAGTGGTGGATTGTTTTAAAGAGGAGGTTAGGCTGTGTCGATTAGGGAAACCAGAGGTGATATTTTGTGGGTTATAGAAAGTTTTTTCCACTAGTATCGTGACTACCATAGTAGCTAATAGAATGCTCCGTAAAGTATGTCAGGGATATCTGGCTTATATGATTGAATAGAATAATAATGAGATTCAACTTTGAGACATTCCAGTGGTTAAGGAGTTTCCTAACATATTTCTAAAGGATCTTCTAGGATTACCCCCAGATAAGGTAATATAGTTTGAGATAGATATACCACCAGAAACTTAATTGATTTCAATTACACCGTACATAATGGCTCCAGCATAGTTAAAGGAATTGAAAGTACAAATGGAGGAATTGTTAGATAAGGATTTTGTGAGACCCAACACTTCTCCATGGGGGTTGTTCTAGTCTTATTCGTGAAAAAGAAGGATGGAATTTTAAGGTTGTGTATCGACTATAGACAACTGAATAGAGTGATAGTTCGCAATCGAAATCTGCTCCTAAGGATTGATGATTTATTCGATCAGCTACAGGGATCCAAGGTGTATTCAAAGATTGATCTGAGATTAGGTTATCATTAGTTAAAAGTCCGCAGTGAAGATGTTTCGAAAATTGCCTTTATGACGAGGTACAAGCATTATGAATTTTTACTTATGCCCTTTGGATTAATAAATGCACCAGCTGCTTTTATGGATTTGATAAATAGGTTATTTCGAGAGTACCTAGATAAGGTTGTGATCATGTTTATAGGTGACATATTAGTGTACTCAAGAAATCAGGAGGATCATACAGTTCACCTTTGAATTGTTCTACAAACCTTATGAGAGCGCTAGTTATATGTTAAATTCAGAAAGTGCCAGTTTTGGTTTGATAAGGTTACTTTTTTGCTTCATGACATCTCAGCTGAAGAACTTAGTATGGATCCCCAAAAGATTGAAGTTGTTATTAATTGGAGACCTCCCACCTCTGTGGCGGAAGTTAGGAGTTTTCTTGGATTGGCAGGCTATTATAGGAAAAGAGGAGAAATTTGAGTGGTAAGATGCTTATCAACGAATTTTTGATGAATTGAAAGAAAGGCTGACAAAAGCCTCTGTACTCACATTACCAACGGGGACTGATGGATTTGTAGTGTATAGTGATGCCTCGAGACAGGGATTAGGGTGTGTACTTATGTAGAATGGCAAGGTTGTAGGTTACGCTTCTAAACAATTGAAGAAGCATAAACAGAACTATCCCACCTATGATTTAGAATTGGTAGCAGTAGTTTTTGCATTTAGAATATGGAGGCATTACTTGTATGGTCTTCATTGTAGGATTTTCACTTATCACAAGAGTCTACAACATTTGTTTACTCAGAAGGAACTAAACATGAGGCAGAGGTCGTGTTAGAGTTAATAAAATATTATGATTGTATGATAGAGTACTATCCTGGAAAAGCTAATGTAGTGGCAGATGCCTTAAGTAGGAGACCTACCAATTCGATAACACATAACCGAAGATGATATATCTTCCACTTCTTGTGGAAATGAGGTCTCTAAGGGTGAAATTGGATATGACAGATTCAGCAGCATTAATTGCTGACTTTCATATTCGTCCCATCTTAGTGGATCATATTAGAGAGAGACAGAAACAAGATCCACAGTTGATGAAATTGAAGACAAAAGTTAAGACTGGGCAGAGAATGGATTTTACTATCAAGGAAGATGGTTTTACAGTGTGGGGGCAACGATTATGTGTACTAGATGTAGAAGAATTAAAGAAAGAGATCTTAGAGGAAGCTCACTCCTTAGCTTACATTATAAATCCAGGTAGCATAAAAATGTACCACACCCCTAAAGAACACTATTAGTGGAGAGGGATGAAAAAGGAAATAACAGAGTTCGTTTCTAAGTGTCTAACTTATCAGCAAGTAAAAGCAGAACATCAGAAGCCTGCAGGATTAATGCAGCCCCTCTCTATCCTAGAATGGAAGTGGGAGAAGATTATTATGGATTTTGTAATAGGACTTCCATTGAGTCAAACAGGCCACGATGCTATATGGATGATAGTGGATAAGTTAACAAAGTCCACACATTTCCTTCCAATTAAGAATTATTATCCCTTAAACAAGTTAGCCCAACTATATGTGGATGATATAGTGAGACTCCATGTTACATTGATTTTTATTGTCTCAGATCGTGACCCTAGATTTACATCAAGATTTTGTCCTAGCTTACAGAAAGCCTTAGGTACATATTTGAAGTTTAGCACTACCTTTTACCCTCAGACGGATGGTCAGTTAGAAAGAACTATTCAGACACTTGAGGATATGCTTAGGTCCTATATCATGGAGTTCAAGGAGAGTTGGGACACACACCTACTACTAATAAAGTTTTCCTACAATAATAGTTATCAGGCCAGCATTGGCATAGCCCCTTATAAGATTCTTTATAGAAGAAAATGTAGAACTCCAATATGTTAGGATGAGGTAGGAGAAAGAAAACTGATAGGTCCCGAACTTGTTCAAGTGACAACAGATAAAGTTCAGATTATTTAGAACAGATTAAGGATAGCTCATGATAGACATAAAAGTTATACAGATAATTGTCATAAGGACTTTGCATTTGAAATTGGAGATACGATAGTTCTTAAGATTTCCCCTTAGAAAGGCATATTGAGATTTGGGAAATGCGGTAAATTAAGTTCGCGTTATATAAGACCACATGAAGTTACAGAAAGGAATGGATCAGTAGTGTATTAATTGAAGTTACTAGATGGACTTGCAAAGATTCACAATGTCTTCCATGTGTCTATGCTTCGCAAATATCTAGCTAATCCATCTCATGGAATCACAAAGCAACCAATAAATTTAAAGGGAGATTTGACTTTCGAAGAAGAACCGATGCAAATTCTTAACCGTAGAGATCAAGTTTTGCATAATAAGACTATTCATTTAATTAAACTGTTGTGGAGGAATCACATAGTAGAAGAAGCTACATGGGAGCCCGAGCACCAAATGCATGCGATATATCCCTATTTATTTTGAGCATGTCATTATATGCTTGGTTAAATTTCAATGATGAAATTTTTGTAAGGAGGGATGATTGCAAAATCCCATACTTTTCTTTTCACGTGTCTATAAAATTTCATTTTGTATGAATGATGTTTTCGGGTGAATGTAAATTTTATTTTCTCTAAAAGGTGAATTAGTGAATTAGGAACCTAACCCTGAATGACAAGTATTAAAGTCAAATGATAGTCAAACAATATTGGAGTTGAATAGTATAGAAATGGACCAAAAATAAATTTGTTCAGATGGATTTATGATTGATCAAGATTGACCTTATTTTAAATTATTATGGAGTAAATTTGAAGCATTTTTGGGCTGAAACATAAGAATATAAACCAAATAAACCAAACACGAGAGAATCAGTCATAGTTACAGATACTTAAAGTAAATCGATCTAACTTATATATTGATATGTTTAAGTGTAACATGTCATTAAGTGGACACGAAATTTCTACCGAAATTGGAGAAATTTTTCTTAAGCCATTTAATTATTTCAGACAAGAAACAATACATGTACATGTGAATGAGCCTTAAGTGGCAGTTGTCACATACGTGAAGAAGGTCTTATTATTTTGGAATAAGAATGCATAAAAACCATGTGCTGTCACATTTATGAAGGAGTAGTTGTGAGGGACATAAAATTTGTTACAAGTGAGGCCAATATATGGTATGGACGTTTGTCATTTTGGTGAGACAAAAATGTAAAAAAACTTGTTATATGTGGGAGACAAGAAGTGTCATGATTGATACAAGAAGTTAATGTCTTAATTCAACAAAGATGGTGAAAGTTAGAGCAATGGACAACTATTGGAAGTTACACTTGCAACGTGTTGGACAAATTCCAACAACGTGAAGCTTAAACAAGAATGATGAAGGAGCTACTCCACCTTCATTCCACTAAAGTTTCACTTATCCTTTGGACCAAAATTGATGATATTAGTTGCAGCTCCTCCTTTCATGCATAGGTCTTCCAAGTTGCTGCCTTTGGGAAATAAATTGAGCATGGTGTTTAAACTAGAAACCGTGGACTTCTTCATCAACGCCAGCTGTGTGTAGAAAAAATGGACAACACACTACCATATGATTTTAGGTATGCTAAACCACTCTTGTCCATCCTCTTTAGTTGGTCACATGAATGTTTAAGCTGGAAACACAAATTCCCTTGTGAATTGCATGATGTTTGAGCTGATTGTATGGTTAAATTAAGAGAAAAATAGCATGGTTTATAGGGAGGAAAATAGCATGTATATCCATGTCTTATATATTTATTCAATGGGTATTAATTGGCAGCATGTAGATGCTATATATGTAGCTTAATGGTTGTTCAATGGCAGCATTTATATGTACATAGTTCAATGGTTCAATGTAAGGAAAACAGAATGTATATACTATGTACGTTATTTAAATGGAAAAAAGACAGCATGTATAAATCATGGAAGTTATTTAATGTTTGAAAAAAAAGAAAATAGAATTTTAATCTTGCAAAATGTTAAGATTTTGGCTAAGTCCTTTGTCATAAAATTTGTAAAACAAGGTGGTAAGTTATGGATGTACTTTGCAAGTTTTAGGAACCCTTTAGGGGTCCCTTATAGTTAAGTAAGATAAGAAATGTTTCTCGTCAACGTAGACTTGAGACTAATAAAGGAAAAACACCAAATACATGAGGGTGTTTAACAATAAATGACTAACAGTGAGTGTGTATTTAAATTGAATTGTTAAGATGGTTTTTACTTTACTAAGAAAGGTATGTTTATGAATAATTCCATTGGTGTTATTACTTGAATTTAAAAGTTAATCTTCATGAGGTTTACATATGCTTTCATTTAGCATTGAATTGAGTTTTGGATGCACTTGGAAATTAATGAGATGTACACATGCTTTGAATTGGCATTGAATTGAAATTTGCATATGCTTTAAATTAGCATAGAAATGGATTTTGAATATGTTTTTAATTGGTATTGAAATAAGGCATACTTATGTATTAATTGTGGTTTAGCTGATGGTATGCCATGCCATTATGTCTTTATATATATGATTATATCGATCAGAGTACATCTTAACATGCATGGCGGTTTTTAGGGGGCATCTATCACTAAGATGGGTGGTGTTGTGTTTGTCAATATGTCCTATGAGTCGCCCTCTATACTTATGGAGTATATATTATGCTAACACTATTATAGGTAAGCGATGCAGAACCAGCTCTGTAACCATTGATTTATATGTAGTGCTAGCATCGTTATGGGTAAGCGATGCAGAACTAGCTTCATAACAATCGATATATAGAGGTTGACCAAGCACAGGTAAGCGACGCAGAACCAGCTCTGTGGTCTTACACCTAAGGGTACCATATGGAAAAGAAAATTAGTGATAGGCTATGTTTTAAAAAGAAAGTTCATGAAAGTATTGATTGACATCACTGTCTATTTACAAGCAAAGAGGAACTTGATCTTAAAAGAAATATATGTTTTGTTTTACACATGCATTCATCTTATAAAAAGAAAAGAATGCGTTTTGTAAAAACATTGGTTATTACTTGAAAAGAAAAGAAATTGTTTTCTTTTGTGGAGTTTAATATTTGCATAAATGTTTTTATTGGACATCAATAACACTCACTAAGCTCGTTTAGCTCACCCTTTATTTTCTACTTTTAAATAAAACTTCCCAGATGCACGCTAAGGGACTTCAGTAACAGGACTCCACCTCGCGAGTAATCAACTTCGTCAAGTGTTGTTGTGTAGGCGTTTTTATTTTTCCTTGTACATATTTTTTAGAACTATTGCATATCTTTGAACATGTTTTAGAAATTACAATTGTATAAAGAATGGATGTGTATAAAGGTTTTTAAATAGAATGCATGACTTTGTTTTAGCTTTTCAAAGTTTATTAATAGAACTATTTGAGATTGCATGTGAGTGGATTTGAAGTCCACAATTTGGATTTGAGAAATTGATATGACAATAGAAGTGTTTTGAACTTTTACAGGGACTTTGAAATTTTTAGGATGTTAAAATACAGTCGTTGTGCTGCTAAAATTTTTAATAAACTGAAAAAAAATCCACTGTTTACATTTCTTATTGTGAATTGAAGCTTTTTCTTAACAAGGGCAATAAGCTTAGCTTCACGGGAATTTTCTAGTTGACCCAGATATCAACTGGAGAGCCATTGTGGAGTGTCGGACAGGTCACCTAGTCATTACAAGATAGGGGCCTATCATCTTGTTAGTTAAAACCTATAAAGCATGCACCTTTTTGTCCTACAAGCTGATTTTCTACTTATAAACTAGTAAAGATCCTTATGATTCATCAATTGGAAGTTCATCGAGCTATTTTGGTTCTTTAATAAAATAAATAACATTATTAAAGTTTGAACTCATCAATCAAATAATTTTACCAAATTTTGAAGTCATTGATCAAATATTTTTCTCTATTATCATATTGTTTGTCATCTTATCACCACAGATCTGTATCTTGTCAACAATTGTTATAGTATATAAGAAATAATTAGTAAGAACTCTTATTATTTCATCGAAAGCATTTTGAACTATATATGAAGTGCTTGAAGATGTTGCGTCTTTATTCGCATTGACCCTTGGTACTTTTTCTTCATAGAATCTCAATTTTGTTTTTGTGTCTTTACAAAAAAAAGGTTTTTATGATTAAGCAATAAATAACTTGGAATAAATAACTCTTAGCTTCAAATCTTCAAATCCTCCACTCGCTTTCCTTTAATCTCTATCTTTTGAGCATTTTTTATCATTGTACTAATAATTGGTTCTACTTTGTCTTTGAAGAGTACCTACTAATACTCTTTAACTTTAAGAAATTTATCAACATGCTTTGGTGGTCATAGTGACCATCAAATGGAATTGCAAGTTGCACAAAAATTTTAAAAGCCATAGTTTTTTAACTTCTGTTTTAATAAAAATTAAAAAGGTTATTAATTGATAAATATCTATCTGATAAATCCCTTATCTCTACTTTGACTTTTTCAATTTAACCCACACTTTTAGTATTAACTTCTTCACACTCCCTTAACATTAACGTGTCTTTGATACCACTAATAGACATAATTAGAATAAGGAACTTAATTGAGAAGTAAAAGCAATAGAAGAATAATGTTTTTTTTATCTCTATTGATAAAAGACAAAAGGCCTTTAAATAAGTAGTATATAAGTTAAGGAATAACAACTGAATAAGAATGTGAAACAACTTTATATCACTAACTTAAAATGTGACTGGCCAACCATCTATCATAATAGACTCCTGTAGAATAGGTCTCTTCCTATGAATTAGGTCCATTAATTTATTTTCAAAATAAATAAAATAAATTCTTAACACCTTGAATATTAGTATACAAAATAAATCTTTAACATATTGATTGTTAGTCTATTCCCATTTTTAGATACAAATAAAAATCAATCATATTCCTTATGTACTGATGAATTTAATTTTTTCTTATAATTTTTCAATGTATGTTTTATACTTTAAAGCTAATTAATTAAGCTATTGAACCCACTTGTGTCTCTGTATGTAGTTTAATTTCTTTTACATCTTCTTATGCTTATGCCTTTATATTCCTTCTCTCT
The DNA here is from genome assembly GCA_025594535.1 of Erythroxylum domingense. Classification (NCBI taxonomy): domain Eukaryota; kingdom Viridiplantae; phylum Streptophyta; class Magnoliopsida; order Malpighiales; family Erythroxylaceae; genus Erythroxylum; species Erythroxylum domingense. The sequence goes on along the minus strand of JANQBM010000220.1, from coordinate 14,292,652 downwards.
ATTTTATTTAGCTTTTTGCTTTTTAATGTTTTATTATTATATTCAATAATGGACATCATGTAATGGTTTTTAGGGATATTTTGTTTATAATTTCTTTTAAAGTAGTGGTAGATCATGACCATGTTTTGGTAGCTTACTTTGATGATTCATTTATGAAGTGCCATAAATTGATGGACTTCTTTATAGGTAATCACTCAATTTAATTTTAAACATTGGATTATATGTTTGCCTTTTTATAATGTTGTGAAATTATGTGGTTTAAGAAGCTTCATAATTTGACTTAGCTCATAAAGTGTTTATGTTCATGTATTTTTTCATGCCAAAATAGAATATTTAAAGTGAACCTTTCACTATTGGTGCCATTACATTAATATCTTAGATGCACCTTCATGTTATACCTAATAAAATTTTAAAAACTATTAACCAATTATTACTAAATTAATAGTTTGACTATTGAATTTGACATTGTAATATTTTTTAAGTTTGACATGTTTTAAATACAAGTTAATTAGACATTGAACTTGTATAAATAACTTCTAATTAGTTTATTGGAATGATCCTCCTTCGATTGAACTACAGGATCATTGTTTTGGCACTAATCACAGCAACAACCTACTCTTTTTTATTATAGGTGGTAATATAGTGAAATTTAAGTGTTTATTGATGAAATTCATTTGTTATGAAAGGCCAAGATTATAGGCTACATGTTTAAGCAAATGTTCTTATACCTAAACCATATGTAAAGAGGAGTAGTGATTGACAAATTGACTGTGGCATCAATTAAGAAGAATCCCTATTATGTAAATGTAATGCCTAAATACTCATTAAATGTTCAACATTATATAGTCTTAAGAACTCAACATTATGAGATGAGATAATATGCATCCATGTTTACCCCCTAATTACAAGTATTAGTGGCAAAAATAATGCAAAACCATCTTCCATCAACCTTTTCATTATATAGCCAAAGAAATATAGAAATTTCAAGTATTGGATTTAATTACACCAACATGAACATTGTTTGGTATGACATATGCCTTGAATTCTAATGAAATAGAATTTCAATAACCTTAAGTTTATAATGAAATAGACTTTTTGTATTACTGGGAATCTATAGAAATATAGTTTCAGTGACCTTAAGCTTATATGGAAATAAAATATTAGTGATATTAGTCTTTTGTGGTGGTTAAGTTTCACTATAATTAGGTTTTTTACAAGCAATTCTAATCTATAAATAGCTTCGTAGAGGTTTTATAAGTGGAGATTTTAGAGAGATCTTAGAGGACCTAAACGAGAACATTTGGATAAAACATTTTGGAAGTTATGTAAGTTTATATTCATTTATTCTCTTTGCATCTTTTTTCTCATAGTAACAAAAGAATTATTTCTCCTTGTTTGTAGATGTAGGTCAAGTATATTGGTTAAACTATGTAAATTCTTATTTCTGCTTTATTATTTTCTCCAATATTACTTTTATTTTTGTTATAATTGGTATCAAAGCAATTGATATCGTAACAATTGGTACAAAGCCTAGGTTATGTAAAGGCCCAAAATATACCCTAGAAGTATTATAGCATGTTTAAGGTGTATTAAGAAGTAAACATAATGAATTAAGTGCATCTAAGTATAGTAAGAAACATAATGGTACTTAATGTAAAAGACATAAGTAAATGGGTAATTTTGTTTATTTCAGCATGGACATACATACTTAGAAATGAAATATGGATAGGAATGTTTGATATGTTTGCCTGGATTTATGAACATGATGTGAGAGGAATTGGTAGAAGAAGTATCCCATTTGATTATGGAATGTTTTTGGTTAAATTGGATGTGTTGTTGCGTTGTTCTTGCATAATAAGACCGAAGTAATTAGTTGATTTGGGATGTGTACCTCACTGGATGGATAGGTTCCATTAAATAGACTTTTATAATTTAGCCATATCTTGGTCTATAGATCTCGAAATTGGATAATCCCAATTAGAGATTAAACTAGAGACATTATGAAGGAATTGAAATTTGATTCTGCCTCTAAGATTTTTTTATTCTAGTTTAAAGTTGAATTATAGTTGTTGTCCTTGTTTTCGAATAGCCTATAGTTTTTTGGGTATAACTCCTGATATGATTAACCAAATTGCAATTTATGTCATTAAAAACAATGAAATTTATTAATAAGATTATAGGCCAATGTGGGAATTAAAGGAAGAAGAAGGACCAATATGTAATTTTTTCTAAAGTTAACACATGGACCAATTGGAGTAAAGCATGTGTGACCAATAAGATTAAAGCTTGTGTGTGTCCAATAGAATTGTCACATATGGTTGAATAGAATTGTAACACGGTCCAATAGAATTGTAACATGTGGTCTAATAGGATTGTAACGTATGGTACAATATTGAAATATGGGTCTAAGATTAGAAAATTCATGAAAAGGCATATGGAGAGATGAGATGGACAACACTTGGGATTTTAACTTCAGATTTTTCTCCTATCCATTTCACCTTTTTCATCCCATCATTTTTCATTTGGTAAGTGAAGCAAAGACAAAGAGGAAGGGAAGGAAAGGCATTAGAAGAACTAGTTTTCCAATTTTAAGGTTTAGGACTACACTTAGTCTAATTTTTCTTTGTGTGTATGTTTGATTGAATATAAATATTAATTTAGATGTGTAATGGTTTCTTAGATAATGCTTTGGTGTTAATTTGGATATGCAATGGTCTGATTGTTAGTTCTAGGGAAACTAGAGACATAGAGTAACAAATGTCTAGAAGACCCGAAAACCTAATTCAAACGTTTTCTATATGCATATTAAGGAACAAGTGGAGTCCAACATATGATTTGCTTCTGGACTAATTGTTTGCCTATTTTTAAACCCACTATGGGCTTAGCCCAAATTGCACTATTTTGAGTTTGTTTTTGTTTATGATTTTTATTGAATCTTATCTAAGACTTTTTGAATTTATATAAAACTTTTCAAACACCTAGAAATAAATGAAATAGGACTTACCATATATGAATTGGGTGATTGAACATTGGAATTTAAGATTGAGCATAATGCATTTCAAAGAAAACTTATATGTACATAAATGATTTGTATGTATATTTATTGCTCATATGTGTATAATATGATTATACAAGTGTGATTTTGACACCCTTCTAATAGTGGTAAGCCATGAATTGCATGTATGAACACAGATACAAATTTTATGACTTGAAATTATATCATATGACTTGTTAATATATGAATTGTGAAATTGGCATATGGTTAAAGGAAATATTACAGTGCCTACTCTATTGTCTTGGTGGTGGATAGATAGTTATGCCTATAGGGATACAACGTAGCTAATATAGTTTGACACTAATGGTGTCTTCATTTCGAGACTATAATGCCTCCATAATTTGATGCATTCGCCTATCTACAGTTTGATGCCTTCAGGTATCCACAGTTTAATGCCTTCGAGTATCCACAGCTTTAATACCTTCAGATAAAAAGTAAAGTAAATGGTTATAAATAAGAAATACAACACGAAAACATAAATAATTGGTATTAATGAGCATTTACATTTGTATTAATAATTTGTATTAATAATTTATATCAATGATCATTAAATATCAATATCTAAATTATAAAAGTGCATTTTCGATATATGGATAATATGTTGAAGCATATTTTCATTATTTACTTTGCTTAAGTATGTCATCATTGTTTACATGAGTGTTGAATATCAATGTTTAGTTCATAAATGTGAATTTATGATATGTGAGTTGTGATATTTCTGAACGTGTGTGCTTGGCAGATGATTGCTGTAAGTGGTCATCCAAACTAAGTGTTTTTTCTACTAAGCTTTCAAGCTAAGCACGGGTATTAATCGATGTAGGACCACGTTGTAGGAGTGAGGTACAAGCAACTTTTGCAGGGACCAAAGACAATATCTAGGAGTAAAAATACCTTTGGATGTGTCTTTTGATTAAAGAATGGTTGTATATGTAATAAAGGAAATTTTATGTTTCATAAATATAAAGATGTAATACTACTTTTCAATGATAATGTTACATGATATGAAATATTGTGTATCGCATTAAACAAAAAGATGTGTGATGAGAGTCCCTATAAATAAATAGAAATGTACGTCATGACTGTTTGTACAGGAATTTGGCTGCCTTGTATGTAGATGGTTGTAGGTTTCGTATAGAGGGTGTTATAGGTTGTCTTTATAAATCTAGGATTTACTACTAGGATGTCATTTCATAAGATCAATATTAAGAAGTTTAATGGATAAGATGATTTTACTTTATAAAAGGTTAAGATGAGAGTGATTCTTGTTTAGCATGGATGTATAGTAGTATTAAAAAGAAAAGAAAATCTACTAGAGAATTTGGGAACAACAAAGAAGTAAGAGATTTGTCAAACACTCACAAAGTAATACTGTTGAGTCTGGGTGACGAGGTCCTAAGAGAAGTAATAGTTGTTGAAACAACTATTAGTTCATTGTTGAAACAACTTGAAACTAATTGTCAAAAGAAATCACTTTTGAATTATTTATATTAAAAGCATCACTTATATACCTTGAGGGTGTTAGAAAGTACATAGCCAAAAGATCACATTGACTAACTTTTAATCATATTATCTTAAATTTATAATGTTTTAGGTTAAATTTAAGAATGAGAATTAAGTCAATATCATTTTTTTGCCTAATTCATATGAGAATTTTTGTTAATACTATGATATATAGTAAAGAGACTATTTTTGCTAGTGATGTGAAGAATCCTCTACAATTCAATGATAAAAAAAAAGTCCCTGGGTATATAAATATGTATCAAATTTGGATATGGTTATAGTAGAGAAAGGAAAAAGGAAAGGGATTATAAAAACCTAAGTAATTCATGATCCAAATAAAAGGATAAAGTCATATGATGCCTTAACTAACAAAAATAAAGGGAATTTAAAAAGGACCGTCCATAATGGGAGAAGGAAACCGAGAAAAGAGAAATAGGTAGGCCAAGCAAGTTCCAAGAAGAGGATGTAAAAAGCAATAATGTTTTAACGATGAGTAATATTGATTTTGCAAATTAATAGGTGATAGACTGTAGCTCCCCACTCTAATGAGACATTTATCCAAAAGCCCATCATACATTCGTGCACATGCTCAACGGTAGTGGCGTGCTATCTATATCACTTTCATTAACTCATAACATCATAATTTAAAACATAAATCTCATAGTCTCCAAAACACAAATTTCCTCATTTAATTTCATAAGATATAAGATATATTGTAGCATTACATACAATGTCCATATATATACTGTTGGATCCCGTTTTTTAGGATTTGTTATTTTTCTTTTATTTTTTTATTATTTATTAGATTATCAAGCATGAAAAAAAACTAGAATTTATGAATTATAAATTTTTGGAGTTTAATATGGTATATTATGGATTTTGGTAAGGTGGTATAAAGTA
>JANQBM010000220.1:14275431-14287097 GCA_025594535.1 Erythroxylum domingense | reverse complement strand
CTGAGTTTGAAGTGAGAGATGATACTTTGAGGTTAAAGCAAAGACTATGTGTGCCTAACGTTGATAATTTGAGGAAAAAGATTTTAGAGGAAGCACATTTAGTAGCTTATGCTATGCATCCTGGTACTAATAAGATGTATAACACGCTGAAACAACATTACTGGTGGCCTGGCATGAAAAAGCATGTAGCAGAGTTTGTTTATAAATGTATAACTTGCCAACAGGTTAAGGCTGAACATCAGGCTCCAGCTGGGAAATTACATTCATTACCTATTCTGGACTGGAAATGGGAACAAATCACGTTAGATTTCATTATGGGTTTGCTGAGGACTTCGAGGCAACATGATTCCATTTGGGTCATTGTGGATAGACTGACCAAATAGGCACATTTCTTGCCAATGAGAGAAAATCTTTCACTAGATCAGTTAGCTCAGTGATATGTGAATGAGATTTTAAGATTACATGAGGTTCCAGTGTCCATAGTTTCGGACAGGGATCCTAGATTTACCTACACATTTTGGGGTAGTTTATAGACAACTTTAGGTACCAAACTGAATTTTAGTACGGCCTTTCATCCTCAGATAGATGGTCAGAGTGAGAGAACGATCAAGATTGCCAAGGATATGCTCAGAGCTTGTGTTTTGGAGTTTCAGGGAGCATAGGATAAATATATAACTTTGATTGAATTTGCTTACAATAATCAGTATCACAGTAGTATCGGTATGGCTCCATATGAGGCGTTGTATGGCAGGAAGTGTCGTTCGCCTTTATACTGGGATGAAGAGGGTCTAAGGATTGTTGAAGGTCCAGAGTTGATTCAGGATACTGTTGATAAGGTAAAATTGATTCGTAGCAGAATTAAAGTAGCACAAGATAGACAGAAAAGCTATGTGGATCAGCACAGGAGAGATATGGAGTATCAGGTTGGTGACAGAGTATTCCTGAGAGTATCACCCTGGCGAGGTGTACTGAGATTTGGACAGAAGGGTAAGTTAAGTCTGAGGTATATTGGTCCATATATGATCATTGACAGAATTGGACTATTGGCTTATAAGTTAGCCTTACCTTCAGAAATGGCTCAGATATATAATGTATTTTATGTAAGATCCAACTCATGTAATATCAACTCAGGAGATTGAAGTCTCTAGTAATCTGAGCTATGTTGAAGAACCTTTGAAGATAATTGGCTATCAGAAAAAAAAACTGAGGAATCGAGTGATTCTAATGGTGAAAATCCTTTGGAAGAACCATTCAAGTGATGAAGCCATATGGGAAATGGAGGAGCATATGAGGACTCAGTACCTCTACCTATTTGATCATTCAGGTAAGAATTTTAAGGATGAAATTTTTAATAGGAGGGGAGAATTGTAATATCCTGTTACCCATGCTAGGGCTAGAATAGTAACTTTTCAAAAATTTATGAGAAAATTTGGAAAATGCACATCATGCATAAATTAATTGTGACATACACATTTTTCTTTTACATTCATATGACTGTACATGCATTCATTGACATTTTCGGGTATAATTGAGTTAGTAAATGTGATTAAAATGAGTTTTGGTTTTGGCAATTGTGGGATTATTTAAGGTATTTTGAAATTTTTGGTGAATTTGTGTTACAAAAATATTGATTTATGGACCATTTATATAGTGACACGTGGCAATATATATATATATGAGACATTTAGCTAGTTGTACTGTGACAAATGGGTTGCATCTGTTGCGATAAGTGGATGTTGGGTTCATTGACACGTAAATATCGTGCAAAAAACCCACGAAGTTAGTTCTGAGAAGAGAATTACACTTTAGCTTTCGGATCACCGAAAGCATTCTCTGCTTTGTGTTTTTGTCCCTCGTTGGTTGTCTTTGTAGCTGAAACAAGTAAGTAACTTGATGATGTTTTTATGGTGTAAAAATATACGTGCATGCATAGGTTGAGATTTGAGGTTGCAGTATTGAATAATTTAGATGATGGGTTTGAGAATATGCTCTGTTTTCAGTGTTAGTATAATTGTGTCTATTATGTATGACGTTAGGTGTTTAAGTGTGAATTATTATGGATTTGTTTTTTTAACTTGTGTATGTTGATGAGCTAAAGATAAGTTAGAATGGGTTTAAGTAATCTTTAGAATTAATTGATGTAGTCATTAACGTAGAAATTTTTTTTTACAAAGAAGTGGAAAATGTGGAGTTCGGGTTTTTGGATGTTTGATGTCTAGAGTTGTTTATTTTTTCATTGCCTTGAAGTTATAATGAGTGTAAGAAGTGTTTAAATTGGGAATAACAAAGAAAGAAGGAGTATGAAAAATTTTGGAAAATTTATGTTTGAAAAAACCAAATGACAGTAGAGAGAGAATGAAAATGTGACATTTTGGATTTGTAAGTTTTGAAGTGTAAAGTTGATTTTGATGTATTTGGAGATTGTATTTGGAAATGGAAATGCTGAATAGATGAGTTTTGAAGTGAAGGAGTTTGGAAATGAAAAACAAAAAGTGAAACAAGTGTAGTAACCATAAAAATGCAGTAGAGAGAGAGGGAATACATGGGACTTCGAATTTTATGATTGTTGAAGTGTAAATATGATTATGACTTATTTAGAGAGTGATTTGAAGTTAGAAATGCATGATTAAAAAGTTAGAAGGGTTGTGTTTAGTCTGGAGAAAATAGGAAAAAAAATGAATGAAATGAAAGAGTTATTTCGGTAAGGAAGAGAAGAAGAAAAACTGGGTTTGGGAAGAAGATGAAGTTGGCGTGCTAGAGAGAGAGAAGGTGATGGTTTATGTGTGTGGGTTTAAAACTATAGTACTTCATTGAACAACCGTAAGTCTTTTGCCTATAACTTTTTCTTACAAACTCCAAATAACTTGAAACTTTGACAAATGGATTCCTAAGACATTTTTCTTTCTCTCCATAAAAATTTAGAGTTATCTTAATTGATTTGAAAGTGATTGACAGGATGAAACTGTGGAAGTCTGCTGGAATGTTATGAATTGGAAAATTTTCATGATCATGCTTCGGTTTTTGTACTTATAACTTGAGATGTAGATTTCTGAATGAGTTGATTTTTTTCATATTAAACTAGAGACATATGTGTACAACTTTTGTGAAGAAGTGGAATTTTAATTCTGTCTCTATGATTTTCAAAATTGGCATGAAACTGAGTTTTAGCTTAGACTATCGCATTACCAGGGACAGAAATCATATTATGTGGTTATTGACTAAAATGTATTGATTTGGGCCGAATTAGGCTGATGTGTCTTCACAAAAAATGTAGCTTATTCTTGTATATTTAAATTCGTATACATTTTGTAATTTTTGGATATCTGAGCTGAAAGATATGAGTTGTACAATTAGAAGGTGTGATCATGTACTAGCTAAAAGTTCTAATATGCACAGTCTGTGGTATTTTGTGCATAACTCATTGAATATTGAATCAATTTGGATGATCTTAGAGTTCTTAGAAACTTAAGAAACTGTAGAACAACTTTTCACAAGGAAGTGTTGCCTAATTTTGTTATTTACCCTATCATAAAGTTTACCTGAAATCTTATGAGTAGAAAATCTCAAGTGGTCAATTAAGTTATGTAATTTCACATTGCTTTATTAAGGTCCAAATTATAAGTACTAATGACGTTAATGAGGGCTTTGATATCTGATCGATTTGATGATGAGAATTACAATAAGATACCCGAAATTGTCATTGAACATGCATTGTGCATACTTTCTATACATTGATGTGCATAAAAGAACACTTGTACATTTGTGCAAAAAATGTGATATTTGTGAATATGTTGTATATGTTTTAGAGGAACACATCGGACACCAGTCGAACATCGCTGGACCATCTAGGCAATAGTTTCGTGGAGCGTACTGTGAGTCAACCTAGATGATCTCCTAGGATTGATTTCGTTTGAATTTAATTTGATTTGTTTGTGAGTTGTTTTTGGATTCCGGACTTAAGGTCTGAGGAGTTTAATAGTTGGACATGTACTGGGAGTGTTTTGTTTTGATATGAATTTGACATTTGATTCTTAACAAAAGTTGAATGCCGGACTTATGTTCAATGACTGTGAAATCTTGTCTGAGCATTTGTATAAGATTGTGCTGATATATGAGATATTCAGAAATTGTTGCATTTCATAAAATGCATGCTCAGATAAAGGCGTTGTGACTTGAGTTCCCAGTATGAAACGCTTCCACGTAGAGCTTTGCTCTGTGATTTTTGGTTTTGCACGTAGAATTATGCTCCGTGATTCTGTTTGACTGAGCTTTATGGGCCAGTATTTGTATGAGATTGGGATAGGCACTCGGTCACAACAATAAGAAAGAATGTTTAGTCTCATGTGCATAACATTATAAGATTGAATTTCTTTTAATGATTTGTAAAGCTGAAACGAATGATAAATTGATATGATCTATTTGTTATACTTGGCTATGTGGATTGTCAATTATATCATATACCATGTTGTGCGAATATCTAGAGTGTATATATGATCTGAATAAATATTTGTGAAATATTTGGTATGTGTGTGTAATCCGGTGAAATCATCAATGATGGCTCACTCATTGAGTTCGTAAAACACATAAAAATTGCAACGTGATTTTTCAGGTACAAGATAGGAGACTTAGTGTTAATTCTGGATTAGAAGAACGTTTTGGACTAAGTTATGGCTCAGAGGTCTATCAGCTGACGTCAAAGAGTTATAGCTTTTATTTTGTAGATTGTGCTAGAACCTGTATCAGGTTTTGCATATATTCGTTTAATGAGGACAGTGTATATAGTTGTGAATGATTGCAATGAATGGTTTTAAAATTTGATAACTTTTGATTATGTTAGATGATGCCATGTGTAAGTTGGATCTGTTTTGCTCTAACATACCATTATCATAGTATATGTACTTGAATGTTCCTAAAAGTTTGGGTATGTACCCTATGATAGTGGGATGTTGCAATATCTCCTAATCATACTATCATGTAACATATTGTGAATCTGAGACATCTTTGTTTATAAGGCTAACTTATAAGTCAATGGTCCTATTCTCTCAGAAACACTTTATCTTCCACTTGATATTCCATATCTCTTCCGTGTTGATCCAATTAACTCTTCTATCTATCTTGAGTCACTTAAATTATACTACATGTCAATTTCACTTTATCAACAATATCTTGAATCAATCTGGGCCTTTGGAAATCCTTAGACCCTCTTCATCCTAATACAAAGGCGAGCGACACTTTCTACCATACAAATCCTCATATAGTGTCATACTGATACTACGGTGATAATGATTATTATAGGAAAATTCAATCAGAGGTATATATAGATACTATACTCCTTGGAACTCCAAACAAGGCCTGAGCATATCCTTAACAGTCTTAATCTATTGGCAAGTCAAACATTTAGCCACATATTCAGCCACTTGCTTCTTTATCCCTAACCACTAAAAATGTTGTTTTAGTATATTATACATCTTGATAGTACTAGGATGCATAACACAGACTGCTATTTGTGTTTCCTCTAGAATTTCCTTTCCCAAATCATCCTCATCTGGTACATATATTCCTTACTACAACCACAATGTATCATTTTTCCAATTCAATTCAGAATTCAGATTCACTTTCAATTTCTCAATAAGATTCACTAATTTTGGATCCTTACTTTGGGCTTTTCTAATCCTTTAATATAAAAATGATCATAATTTTAATGTAGCCAATAGTAGTTCATTTTTCCCTAAATTCAACTTGACATTCAATACTCTTAATTCAGTTATATTTGGTAACCTTGATATCTGAATTTCTGCTACATTGCTATTGGATTTTCTGCTTAATGCATCAGCTACAACACTTGCTTTACCAGATAATACTCAATTATACAACATAATCTTTAAGTAACTCTATCCATTATTTCTGTCTCATATTCAAGTCTTTCTGACTCAATAAATACCTCAAACTTTTATGATCTGTATATTAATATATATATCTGCAATTTTTCACCATATAGATAATATCTCCAGATTTTCAAAGCAATTACTAATGCAACAAGTTTTAAATCATGTAACGAATAATTAAACTCATGATACCTTAACTGTCTCTATGCATATGTAATCACTTTACCATGCTACATTAGAATACATCCTAATCCCTGGTATGAAACATCACTACATAACCTCCAGATCTAGTTGGAATAGCTGACACCGGTGCTACAGTTAATTGGGGTTTAATTCCTTAAAATTCCTTTTACATTCATCAGTCCAATTGAATGGCATATTCTTTCTCAGAAGTTTTGTCAAAGGGGCTGAGATCAGTAAAACCCCCTCAACAAACCTCCGGTAGTATCCAGCTAATCTAGGAAAACTCCGAATCTTATACACAATTCGTAAAGTTTCCCATTTCATTGTTACCTCTACTTTATTTGGGTCTACCAATATGCCCTATCCAGATACTATATGACCCAAAAAATACTACTTGATCAAGACAAAATTCACTTACTAAACTTGGTATATTATTGTTTCTCCCTCATGATATGTAAGATTAACCTCAAGTGTTCGAAATATTCCTCTCTACTTTTCGAATACACTCAAACTATCATCTATTAACACAGTCACTAATTGATCCAAATAAGGCTGGAACACTTTATTCAATAATGCCATGAATGCTACTGAGGGCATTTGTCAAACTAGAAAGGCATCACCAATAACTTAAAGTGCCCTTAATAAATTCTCAAAATTCTTAAGTAACTAATTCCTCAGATAGGGTAATATTATCCCTTGTTTTTCTCAATCTTGTAATTGACTTCTTTTCTCGAATGATTTTCTTCAATCATTCGATTTCCCCAGATTCCTTAACCGCTTATTCTGATGTCTGACCATTCTTACTAGTTTCTCCACACATTTCAAATTATCTACAAGTCTTAATTTTCTGAACACAAATATCAAATCTAATTTGTACCTTTTGAACATATTAAGATAGAATATATTGTGGACCTAATTTCCAGTAACAATAACAATAATATCATCTCAAACTTATGAACTTAATAACGTAGTTGGGCTATTTTACATCAAAGAAAATACATGCACTCCCCATAGCATATTCGACTTCTTATGCCTTAGTCCCATTTCTAACTGACTCCAATATTCACTTCTGGTTTTTTTAATAGTCATTCATTCCTAGAAATGGAAAATTTGATCTACATGATATAATTCGATGAAAGTCTTCTTTTAAAAAAGATTTCTCTCCTCAATCATTTGTATTGTTTACATAATATTTATCAGTCAACTATTGTTCGCTCAAGGTTACATGTGTTAAGTTTTACTAATTATAACCTTGGTAATTACCACAAGCGAACGGGTTGTTCATGTAGTACTTAAGGTTTCGATCCCATGAAGAAAGGAACTAGTCCTAAAATCTAAAGGCAACTAAGTTCACAATTAACCTAATTAAACAACTAATGCAGAATATAAATCAATTAATAATCAATATGAGAAATTAAAGTGCTAAAGAGCAAACAAAATAGCAAAATCACAGCCTAACCTAAAATTGACCTAGAAATTAACAAGGAAGAGAAAGCGGATTTTAATTTGAAACTAAAAAAACCTAACCAATTATGCAATTATTAAATTAATGGGTTTAAGCATTCCTAAGTTGAAATAGTCTCTCTCGAGTTATAATTCTTAAACCTAATTAGTAATCCTTAATTCAAATTATGGGAATTGCGATATCTTAATCTACAATTAGTCCAAAATGTAAATTAATTCTGAAATTGCCTATTAACCTAACGGGAATCTTACTCGATCTCTTGTTACACGACTCTACCGGATTGACTCAATTCTCTACCTATCGATTCACCAAACTCTTATTAGCCCAAATCGATGATTTTTACCCAGCTCACCCTCTCAATTTGTTTCCGAATTATTAAGAACATAATTGAAATCATAATCAACTCAATAAGAAAACACAATCGAATAAATTTTATTAATCTCAAAATTCAAATTTTGAAAGTGAGTATAAACGTAAACTCAACATTCACACAATGAATCTTAACATCTATTTCAATACTATATATAAATAAAACTGAAATAAATGGAAATACTATCAGGAATGAAATCTCAAAGTGACAATAATGAGAAATCACTTATTTCGGAAAGTACTTCACTTCTAGCACATCTCTGTGTTTCTCTTCCTTTGTCTCCTTTCTCAATCTCTTAATCTCTCTCTAGGTCTCTCTCGAATTTGACAGAATTTTGCTTTTTTGGCATGACTCTCTTCACTCTCTAATGACTGTCAGCGGTTGTCTTGTAGTGTGCTATTTATTCTGTAGCAGCCTTAAGTCAAACTCGGGATCAAAATGGTCCGAAAATTAACTCAAAATTTGAGTTTTTGTGTTAGCCTGACACAGGGCATGATTGTGGCCTTGACTGCCATGATCGTGGCTAGTGACATATTCTTTCTGTCACAATCATGGCCTGAAGTGCACAATCATAGCCTGACTTGATGCTCACTTTCACGATCGTGGTCCCTGGTGCACGATTGTGGCCTGGCTACTTCTAGCTCTTCCTTCTCTGTCATGATCGTGGCTATTGTGCACGTTTGTGACCTTTGTCTTTTAGCCCAAAACTCTTCAAATCTTCATCGTTCTTTCCTGTTTATCTTGCAACACTAACACACACATCAAGGTACCTCAAAAAAATAACAATTAAGCTCAAAGATTCATACTAACCTATAAAAGACACATAAACATACAAACTAACCTAATTAACACATAAACACACACTTAACTCTCAATCTAATGCTAAACACTTACTAGATTACACCCTATAACATCATGCGAAACATAACTATCAACATCCCCACACTTAAACGTTTACTTGTCTCTAAGCAAATAAAACAACAAAACACATAACATATAATGCAATAATGAGACAATGGCTCTGACTTCATCAAAATAACTTTAATCTTGGACACAATCATTCGAATTATGACAAATCATTAACAAACAAAATATGTGTCTAGGGGCTTTGAACTAAATATACAACTTAATTGAGACCTAAGTGTTAACTTATTAAACCTTTTTAATTGTACCCACATATTAATAATTTTTCAGTCCCTCAGACTTTGTAACTGTTCCTAAGTACATTTTCATGAAAATTTGAGCTTGTTACAAATTCGGTAGGTTTTTTTATTCAAAACACATATTTTTTTAACCCAGACTTAGTCTTTTACTCGGAGGTAAATATTTGTGATGAATGTCAATCCGGTTACTCGACTAAGTCATTTTATTAAACAGCTTGGTTGAAATGTCATTATAGCCTTTTTACGCGAAGGCACAAATTTGTGATGTGTGTCGATCCGGTTACTCAGCTACATCACGTTTTCAACTAGCTACTAGCTTTATTCATAACCTAAATGTTAGCGGAATAGTGATTTACTAAAAAAACAATTTTTTTATTGTTGCCTACCTTGTTGCTTTTGGCTATTTGGTTTTATGAAAAATGTTAGTTAAGCTACTTAACCTAAAAGACCTCAATTATGAATGAAAGTTACAATCTAAGGCGTGTTAAATTTACACTAAGTCCTAATTAGGCTATATATTCATCCAAAGACCCTCTAATTCAATAATTTTACAGGCTAATGATCATCCACAACCTAATAAACTATGTCCAAAATTAAATAAATTTCACTCATCTAAGCCATGTACACATTCAAACAATTCACACAATGCAACCTAATAACTATCATACGGTATGCAAAATCACATTCAAAAGAAAAAACACATAATCCCTCCCCACACTTGAACAATACATTGTCCTCAATGTGAGAAGAGAGCACACACCTGGGGGAAATAAACACAATATACGAGGTGGTGATGGCTATAATGTTGAGACCGAATTAGCTTGACATCGAAAATATTTCCCTATTTTATAAGTGAGTTAAAAGAACAAAAGAATTAGCACTCCAAACTGTTCCAAACTATTCACGACTTATTTAAGAATTTAAAACAAACCTAACAACATAAAAATTTAAACCTACTACTAAACATGTTAATTTATGGTCATTAGCTTGACCTTCATCTTTTAAAACTCAGCTAGGATCAATTATGAGTGGCTTGCTTCCACTCTTTTCGTTCAACATCAATTTTGTAACCTGTGAGTAAGCCACAAATTACAAAATGATCAGAAGGATAATATTGATAAAGTTGAGAAAATCAATTAATTTCATCAATGTCCTTCTCATTAACAAACTGTCAATAAAATAGGGAATAACAAAACTCCCTGCATCTTCCATTGAATCCAACAATTTGTCCTGTACGAAGGTGAATTGCTCTCTTTCTTGCTTCATCACCTTCGTCTCCTTTGCTTTTTTCGCTTCATGAACAGAAACCTTTATCGCTTCTTCAAACTCATTGTCTGCTATCGTCTGTTCATCGTCTTCTTGTTCATTATAATATTCGAACACATCAATTATCCTGAATGAGCTACTAACCTTTGGATTATTAAATACATCACTCATGTGGAATGTCTCTTCATCATGATCAATCCAAAGGATAGGGTTCTTTGCATGGACATTTACCTAAGAATTTTCGAGTTTCATATGTGGTATATCCAAGAATGGTGAATAATAGAGAGGGTTGGAATTCTTTTCCTCGTACACTTCCATCATCTTTTGGTTTCCAATAAATTGGGGTTTGGTATGGTCTTCCTTTGGTTCTTCTAGATCTACTCCATTCCTAAGTGTGATAGCCATATTGCTCTAGTTGTTGTAATTCCATTTTTCTCTAAAAGTCTTCTCGACTTTCCTTACAAAATTCACGAAAAAGTTGTCTTACTTGAATCTCTAAGTTATGAATAGAAACGGCATGACTTTCAATCACTTGATCAATTTACTCTTCTAGTCTCTTGTGCCCTTCTTCCATGTCTATGAGCTCATCCAAGCTCTTGTCTAATTTATAATCCCATGAACTGGATTCATCATATTGAAATTCAAATAGATCTTGGTGTCCTATGTGAGTACTTACATTGTTGGATCAATAGAAATCTAGGTGGTTCTGCCAACCCAAAGTATACATGGTCCAATAAGGGTAGTTATTTCTCCAACCATACTGCGACTTATTGTAATTCTCAAAATTTCCTTGCTCCATATAATATCTATCTTCCATCATTATTCAGCATTCAACTCTTCAGATATCCAATTCTAAGAAGTCTCGATGCGTTCTTACTTTACGCACCAAATTTTTTTAATAAAAACAAAAGTTATTGGAAAAAGAACTGTAACACCCCATTACCCTAGGGTACGCATCGGGACGCCCGTAGGTCATTTCGATACATATCCTAAGATAAGGGAGCGCTACTTACAATTACTATAGAACTCCACATGGCATCACACACATTTAGATAAATAAAACCAGTAACTGTAAATTGCAAGATTTTTAAAACCAAATTTCTCTTTTCATTACTCCAAAATCTGAAAGTGTATACACAAGTGTACAGTCTGTACATGCAAAACCTAATACACATACTAAGAAAGAGGAAAACATATAAAACTCCTAACTAGGTCATCCTCAAAATCTGGAATCTCAGCTGACCCACCTGTGTGCCTTGACCTCTCTCGCCAAGCTGGTCCACACAGTATCAGAGTAGTCCCTCCGGAGCTAGGAGCCTAGTCTCTCGGTCCTG
>JANQBM010000220.1:14252062-14268487 GCA_025594535.1 Erythroxylum domingense | reverse complement strand
AAATGCATGAGCATGAGATGTGTTTTTCCTAATTTCTCCGATTGATCACTCGTGCACCCGTTTCTATAATTCAACCCGTTATCTGGAAACGGGATGTTACATTTATTGCCCAATCCTTCTTGGAGTTGTTCACCGTCTTTTCTAAAATTCGTTTCAGGTCTTAGTTAACAACTTCCACTTGGCCACTAGTTTACGGATGGTAAGGTATAGCAACTCAGTGCTGCACTCTATATCTTTGAAAGAGGGCATCAAAAGATTTGTTGCAGAAATATATGCCTCGATCAATTATTATCGTACGTGGCACTCCAAATCGGTTGAATAACCTTTTAATGAACTTTTGCACTTCCTTCCCATCATTAGTTGGAGATGCAACTGCTTTGGCCCAATACAAAACATAATCCAATCCTACGAAAATGTATATATTTCCCATTGAAGATACAAAAGGACCCATAAAATTGATGCCCCATACATTGAATACTTCTACTTCTAAAATGTTGGATAAATGCATCTCATCTCTTTTGGAGATGTTACCTATTCTCTGGCATATTGTGCTACAAAGGTCTAAGCATCCTTAAACAACTGTGGTCAATAAAATCCACTCTCAAGTATCCAAGCTGCTGTTTTGTTGGCTCCATAATGCCCACCATACTGACCTTCATGACATTGTTATAGGATGTCTAACATTTCTTTCTCTGGAACACATCATCACATTAACCCATCAGTGCATGTTCTATATAAAATTGGCTCATCCCATATATATCAATTACAATCATGTAAGAATTTCTTCCTTTGTTGGTAAGATAAGTCTGATGAAAGTTTACCACTGGTAATATAATCTGTGATATCGACAAACCATGATGTAGTCAAACTCTCGAGTAGCATCAGGGTTTCATCGAGAAAATTTTCGTTAATGTTGTCGCTCAGCTTGCATTCCCTCCTTCAAGTTTAGATAAGTGGTCTGTAACCACATTTTCTGCTCCCTTTTTATCTCTCACCTCTATATCAAATTCTTGTAACAGTAACACCCATCGAATGAGCCTTGGTTTTGCATTTTTCTTTAGTTGAAAAGGTATTTTAATACCGGGTGATCAATAAATACAATTATGTTTAAACCTAAAAGGTATTGTCGAAACTTATCATGCGCATACACTACTGCAAGTAGTTCCTTCTCTATAATGGTGTAATTAAGCTGAGGTCTTGCAAGGGTCTCACTAGCATAGTAAATCACATGCAACCTCTTATGCTTCCTTTGGCCCAATACGCAACCTACGACTTGGTCACTTGCATCACACATAACCTCGAATGAAAGCATCTAGTCTAATGGTGATAAAATTGGTGTTAATATTAATGCCTCCTTTAGTGTGTTGAATGCAAGCATACACTTGTCATCAAACAAGAAGGACACATCCTTGACTAAAAGGTTTGTCAAAGTTCTTGCAATATGCGAAAAGTCTTTGATGAATTGACGATAAAATCTTGCATGACCTAAAAATTCTCGCACATCTTTTACATTACTTGGCGGTAGAAGTTTCTCTATCACTTCTGTTTTTGCTCTATCAACTTCAAATCCTTGGTGTGAGATTTTATGCCCTAGCACTATGCCCTCTTGCACCATAGAATTGCATTTCTCCCAATTCAGCACCAAGTGTGACTCTTCAAATCTTTGAAGAACTCTGTCTAAATTAGTTAAACACATTTTGAAAGAATCTCCACAAATTGGAAAATCATCCATGAACACCTCCATTATATCTTCTATCATGTCAGTGAAGATAGACATCATACATCTTTGAAATGTAGTCAAGGCATTGCAAAGTCTGAAAGGCATCCGTTTGTATGCAAAGGTACCATAAGGGTAAGTGAATGTAGTCTTTTCCTAATCATCAAGGTAGATAATAATTTGATTATATCCTAAATATCCATCTAAGAAGTAATAAAATGAATGACCAGCTACCCTTCTATTATCTAGTCTATGAACGAAAGAGGAAAATGATTTTTCTTAGTCACTGAGTTGAATTTGCGATAATCTATGCATACTCTCCATCCTGTGACTGTTCTTATTGAAATTACTTCTCCACTATCACTTTCTATTATCTTCATTCCACCCTTCTTAGGTACCTGTTGTACTAGACTGACTCATTTACTATCAGAGATGGGATAGATTATCCCTGCATCTAAGAGTTTTATGATCTCCTTCTTGACTACCTCCTTCATGATATCCATCCTTTAGGTTTATTTGGTGCATGCAAACATTTACGCTTATGCCTCGAATGTCAGCAATCTGCCATCCGATGGCTTTCATTCACTTTCTAACAATTTCTACCACCTTACTTTCTTATTTCTCTTTCAATTGATTAGAGATTATTATCGGTAACATTTGACCTTCACTTAGAAAGGTATATCTAAGATGTGCAGGCAAAGGTTTAAACTCTAATATTGGTGGTTTTTCTTTAGTTGGTGATATGGGTGCTTCGGTTCAAACCAATTTATCTTGATGCATTTTAACATCTGACTCCTCCATCTCATCATCTCCTTTAGATTTAAGTTTCTGATATCTATTGTCTAGCTCTACTTCCACTGTCTGCACTTTTGTGATACAACTCTTAACTTATTCTTGCACATTTTGATCCACAATTTTAACCTTCATGCATGGACTGCTCGTTATTGGATTCTTTAAGGCCTTATCATTTTGAATTTCATCTGATCCTCACCTATTCTAAATGTTAACTTCCCTTCATAAACGTCAATTATGACTTTTTCTGTATTTATAAATGGTTGACCTAAAATTAGTGGACAGTTCTTATCTTCTTCAAAATCCAGAACCACAAAATCTACAGGAATAATGAACTTGTCCACTTACATCAGAACATCTTCCACTATTCCAAATGGTCTTTTAATGGATTGATCAGCTAGATGAATTAATATCGATGTTGGATTGACCTCACCCATTCCTAACTTCTTAAATATCAACAAAGGCATAAGATTAATGCTTGCCACTAAATCACACAAATACTTTGTAAATTCAAACTCACCAACCACATTGGGTATTGTGAAACTCCCTGGATCTTTCAATTTAGATGGCATCTGACTGGTGACTATGGAACTGTAGGTGCCAGTTGGAGCTACTGTCTAATTATCTTCCCAAGTACATTTCTTTGATAATATATCCTTTAAAAAAATTTCATATTTAGGCATGTGTTCCAATCCTCTATAAAGGAGAGATTTATCTGTAGCATCTTTAATTTCTCAATGAATTTTGCAAATTGTGCATCTAAATTCTTCTTTTGTAATTGTTGAGGAAAGGGGATTTTAGGTTGATATGGCAGAGGTGTGACATAAGGAGGGTATTCGCTCATATTCATTTCATTCTCCTTTTCTTGTTCTTTCTCAACAAGATGGATGGGCTCCTCTATTGTCTCTTTGGGTGGTTTGAGTTCCTTTCCACTTCGAAGTGTAATAGCTTTTAGTTGCTCCCTTGGTTTTGTTCTTAAAGTGGTAGGAAGACGTCCTAAATTTCACGTAGAAAAAATGCTTGACAATTGATGTACTTGGACCTCTAGATTGTGTATTAAAGAGGCATGGTTCTTTATTACTTGTTCAAATTTGCCTTCCAATTGTGCATCATCTAAAGTTCCAAGTTTATTTAAAATCCTATCTAACTTGGATTCCATTGAACTTGGTTTATCTTGTTGAAAGCCTAATTATCCTTGAGATCTAAACTTTCCTCCAACATTGTTTGCCAAAGAGAAGTTATGGTGATTCTTCTACCCAGGTTATAGGTGTTGGAGTAGGGATTGTTGCCTCCTCCTTGTCCATATTGAGCTCCAATATAATTCACTTACTCTAGATCACTTTCTTTCATCAAGTAACAGTCCACTGTATCATGGTCCATTTGTCCACAGAGTACACACTTGAGATGCACGACTTTCACTGAAGCTGAGGATGAAGCCTTTATGTTGTTGAGTTGTCGCATTAAGTTATCAATTTTAGCTTGCATTTTCATCATTTAATCAATATCCATAATTCCTTTTTACTCTCGGAAGGTATTAGCTTTTCTACTCTACTCATTCATCCACAAGCAGTTATTACCGCCATCTCCTCTATTAGCTCTTCCGTTTCATCAACCATCTTTCTCATCACTAAACCTCCTAAAGCTACATCAATAGTTCCTCTCGTATATGGGATTACCCCAACATAGAATGTTTGCAACAAGAATTCCTTGGGTAAGTTATGGTGTGGGAACTTCCATTACAAATCCTTGTATCTCTCCCATGCTTTATAAATCAATTCCTTTCACTTTGCTGAAAGTTAGTAATTTCCTTGATGATCTTAGTGGTTTTATTTAGGGGAAAATATTTTTCTAAGAAAGCATGAACTAGCTGATTCCATGTCGTGACATTGGCTGGGTTAAGGGAATGATACCAATCCTTTGCTCTATCTCTATCTCAAAAGGTATCACAGATTTCAAGGAAGTTCACTATATGTGTGTTGGGATCTTAGTTCGTTAGTCCATAAAACTGTACATTCTGTTGAAGCATGGTTAGGAGGGCTGGTTTGATTTCAAATAAAGCTACTTGTACGGGTGGCCTAGCTACTACTTGGTTAGCCACATTAAACCTTGGTCTCATGAAGTCCATAGGGGTCTATTGTTGATGTCCTTGGTTTACTCTGTGGTCTAAATTTTTCTAAAATTACTCGGTCGTTGTTGATTTTGCAATTTCTTTATCTTCTTCATGCCTAACCTTACCAATGGTTCGTTCTAGTCGAGTGATCTATAAATCTAAGGTTTCAACTGTGCGAATCGAACCTCTCCTGACTCTTGTGTTCATTCAAGAGCAAATTTTTAACTAGAAAAGAAAGAATAAAAACTAACTAAATGCCTTAAACTATAGAACTAAACTAATCGCCTCCCTAGTAATGGCATCAAAAACTTGATCACAGATATGTGTAAGTTTTAATATTTAACCTTGATATTTTGTAAGCATACGGGTCATTCACGTAGTACCTAAGGTGTCGATCCCACGAGGAGGGTTAATCTAATCCTAAAATTTAAGGACAAAATAATGCGCAATATTCAAAATGTAATGAAACTAAAACATGAATGCAATTCAATCAAGTAATTCAATTCAATAATTAATCACTAAATATTAACAAATTAGCAATTGCAATGCACACATTCAATAATCGACCTAAAGAGCTATCAATTGAGAGAAGGGGAATTTTTACCTATTTTTAACACTAACCTAATCGATTATGCATTATTGAATCATTAGTCCTAAATGATCCGAGGGTTGATTACTCTCTTTTGAGTTATAACTATTAAACCCTAAATTATATGTCGGCCCTGAATTTTATTTATTTATTTAAGTATGATTTGAATGAAGTATGAGGTTTGATAAATTAAGTTTTTGGAGTTAATTATTATGTTAATTTTAGAAGGATTTTTATTGTATGGTTTAGTTATGTTAAAGTAATAAAAAGGTTGAAGGGTATTTTTGGGCTCATTAGGGGTAAAAATGGGAGAAAGAATTGTGGTGTTGTAATTGAAGAAGAAGAAAAACGAAATTAAAGAGAGGAAGAGAGAGTTGTCGTGGGAGAAGAAGAAAAGAAGAGAAACTAAGCTAGGTTTCCAATTTTCTTAGTATTAAAGAGCGATTTTGAAGTTGTTCAAGAAGGGAAAAAGGAAAGAGGAAGATTAGAGCTTCCATTTGAGCTAAGAGACTCAATAATTGGTGAAGATTCAACGTAATTTTTTGTTTAAACTTTGGATTTTTGGAAGGGTTTTGGTTAATAAAGCTTAAGAAATGCATAGGTTTAAGTATTCTAGGATCAAGTTTAGTGTCTATATTGCTTTAAGTTCTCAATTGGAAGTCCAATTGAATTGAGATTTTTTTGGCAATATTGAAGGAAATCCAAAGGAGAGGCGAGAGGAGCAAGAAGAGAGGCATCTTTGAGCAATTGTTAAGCAAGGAATTCAAGGTGGGTTACATTTTTATAATTTAATAATAAGCCATTAATGTTTCTTCCAAATCAAGAAAGAAAATATTTTTCAATTGTATTATAAATGTGCATTTATTGCTCTTGAATACTTTGAGAAAGTGTTATGTGTTTGGTATGTGAATATTGTGTGGATGATTTATGAAAAGAATGCGAAAGCGAATCTCTTTTTGAAATAAACAAATTACTATATTTATGAGTGCCATTTTGGGCAACAAGTTTACAAGTTATGAAATAAATGTTATGTGAGTTTGGTTTGGTCCATTCTGTATGTCAAGTGCATTTTGACTAAAGGCGTCTCCTGCCTGCCTGCAAGTGGCATGGAGCTCCGTCAACGGCTCCCTCTTGTTTACGACTACACAAAACCACTATGTGGGATTGTGTTAGTTCGTTCTCTTCACGACTACACACGACCATTTCATGGGAATGTGTTAGCTTGTTCTATTTATGGACCTCCCAAACCATTTTGATTTGCTTATGTGTTGACAAGTTTATTGAATGCATGATTTGGATTGATTATAAAGTGTTTGATAAATTAAGAATTTGGAAATATGTGTTTCATGATGCATTGTGAATTTTACAATGGTTTTGCTTGTTACTAGTTATAAAATTGTTACCCATGAGCTTTAAGCTCATCCCCCTTTTTTCACCCCAACTTTAGGCGATGAGCACGAGATCGAGTGATCGAGCATAAGGGCATTACTCCGGATTATGCTTATTTTGTATTTTAAGTTATTTTTTTGTAAAACAAGGCTTTAGTTGCATTTTTAGCAATTCCATTTTTGGGTAAATCATGTATTTTTATACTATGATATATTGTGGCTTGAAATTCTCACTACAACTATATTCAAACTTTATTTTGTTTTAGTAATGAGAATAAGATTTGCAGAAGTTTCTGTCGATCATGTACATATTTATCCTTTTGGTTGAGTTTGTTAATTGTTTATAGTGATGGATTATGGGTTGTGTTAAAAGGATGTGTGAGTGTGTTCATTTTTAGTGTTAGATGGTTCGGGTTTATTTGAAGGTTTCGCCACAGCGAAGCCCAAATGTTTGCCACGATGAACCTTTCTCGAGAGGCGCTCTCGCTTGGTTATGTGACTTTGTCAAGCTGAACTTTTCACGAAAGGTCTTAGAAAAGTTTGGCGTGACGAAGCCCAAAGGTTGGCCACGGCGAACCTTTCCCAAGAGGTGCTCTGGCTGGATTCTACGACTTCGCCGTGAGCTAAAGGTTGGCCACGGCGAACTCTTCCTAATGAGTCCTTGTCCTTGATCCTTACCCAATACTCTAGTAAGGTAGCTTTGTAATAAGTACTGAGACTTGGGAGCCAGTATTTTTATGGTATCAGAGCGATTAGGTTTGGTTCCAGGATGGGGACTAGGCTTAGGAAGGTCTTAGGTTTTGAACGAGTAAAAAAATATGAAATGAACATGCATTACTTTTAAATGAACTTTATGCATTGTTTTTTATTGTTTTAAATGATTTGAAATTTTTTTTAAAGCTTGAGCTAAAAGTTTCTTTTTTGTTTTAAAATTTTTTCAATTGAAGGAGTGAATATGCCGCCTCGAAAAAGAACTCGAGGAGCTCTGACTCGATTTGGCTCACTGAGGAAGTGTGGATGAATCATATGTCCCGCAAGATGCGGGGACACACTGTGCTCCTGAATCTGAGGCACCTAGTATGCAGCATGAAATGCCACCACCTCCTCCTCCTATGCCTAATTTGGATAAGAGGTTCTTCCAAGCCTTTGCTTAGGCTTTCACCTATGCTATAGGCCAAGGATCACAAGTTCCGATGCCAGCTTTGGTGAAGAGGAGTGGGTAGTATGATAAGCTCTGCAAGTATATAGCTATAGATTTTAATGGTACTACAAATCCCGAAGAGGATGAAGCATGGTTGAGGAGGACCGGCAGAGTCCTCCTTCAAATGAAGTGCTCTGATGAAGAGAAATTGGATTACGCAGTGAGCTTGCTGTAAAGGGACGCACTGCATTGATAGGAATCACTGTCCCATAATCAGGTTATGCCTCTGGTGTTACCATAGAGAGATTTTATGGAAGTGTTCAGGAAGAAGCACCTCTTCAGGGTTTATGTACAAGAGAAGGCAGAGGGACATAAATGTGAGTGAGTATAAGTTGAAGTTCATTCAACTTTCATGATATGCGACCATCATTGTGGCAAATAAGGAGGACAAATGCCATAAGTTTGAGGGAGGACTTCATTTGGGGATCAAGGAGAAGATGCTGATCCATAACTTCCGTGACTACCAGCAGTTGGTGGATGCTACACTTCATGCCGACAAACTAAAGAATATCAATTATGAAGTGAATAAGAAGAGGAAGAATCGAGAACAGTCTTCCAAGAAGGGAATGAGTGCTCCAATGCCTGAGAGGAGTACAAAGAGTTTCCACACTCAGAGTGAGCTGGGGAGTAGCGCCTCGACTAAAACAATAAATCAAGGATAGATTTGGCACAAATCGCAACTGTGGGAGGCAATAACAGGGTGGAGAGGAGCAAGTACACGAACCCTCAATGTGAGCATTATGGGAAGTTTCACAAAGGAGAGAGCTTCAAGTTACTTGGAGCATGTTTTTGATGAGGGAAAAAGGGACACATGATCAAGGAATGTCCCCAGATGACAAGGCAAGAGGGGTCACAGTTGCAAACCCCAAGGAGAGCAGAAACAGTGGGAACCAGGCCAGTCACTGAGGTGGGTAGTTTTGGGGCTGCAAGGAAGACTATCCCTCCAGGAAGGCCAAGGGGTTAGGCACAAGTTAGGGTATTTTCCATGATAAGAAAGGCAGCCATAGCCACGCCTGATGTTGTCACGAGTATGGTTCAGTTATTTAATTATAAAGTATATGTCTTAATTGATTCTGGCTCCACTTATTCATTTATTTCAGCAAGCATAACATTATGAGGTGTGAATTTGGTGCCATTGGAAGATCCATTGAATGTTAGCACTCCTTTAGGGAGGAGGGTGATAATAAGTCAAGTGTATAGAGATTGTGAACTGGTTATTGAGGGTGCTAGACTAGTAGTAGACTTATTACCGCTGTAGCTAAAAGGTCTACATGTTATACTGGGTATGGATGTCATGGAGAAATATTGTACAAAGTAAGACTGTAGTCTTAAAGAGGTATAATTTGACTTTGGCAATGGAGAGAAGGTGACCTTTAGAGGAGACAGAAGAATGCCATCACCTAGAATGATTTCAGCTTCGTTAGCTGACAGGATGATGAAAAAAGGGTGTGAAACCTTCTTGGCCCACGCCGTGGATGCTGATGTGAATGAAAAGAAGTTAGAAGATTTTTTGATTGTGAGGGAGTTTCCCGATGTGTTTCAAGAAGATTTACCTAGTTTGCCACCGGTAAGGGAAATTGAGTTTGCCATCAACTTAATTCCTGGTACTGCACCCATTTCTATACTATCGTATAGAATGGCTCTAACTGAATTGAAGGAGCTTAAGGAATAGTTGGAAGGCTGTTAGAGAAGGGATTTATAAGGCCCAATTCGTCCCCATGGGAAGGACCTATTCTATTTGTTAAAAAGAAGGATGGGACATGGCGTATATGTATTGATTATCAGAGACTCAACAAGGTGATCATTAAGAATAAGTATCCTCTACCACGAATCGATGATCTGTTTGACTCTTTATAAGGAGCAAAGGTCTTCTAAAAAATTGATCTTAGGACAAGTTATCATCAACTTAGAATTAGAGAATCTGATATGAATAAAACAACTTTTAGGCATTATGAGTTCCTGGTCATGCCATTTGGATTGATTAATGCTTCGGTTGCATTCATGTATCTAATAGGGTCTTTAAGGAGTATCTAGATCAGTTTGTCATAGTGTTTATTGATGACATTCTAGTTTATTCCAAAAAAAAAAGAGGAACATGAAAAACATCTCTGGAAAGTGTTGCAAACACTGAGGGAGAGGGAACTTTATGCCAAATTCAACAAATGTGAATTTTGGCTTCACGAGGTGATCTTTCTTGGGCATATGATCTCGAAGGATGGAGTACATATTGATCTGAGGAAAATTGAAGCTGTGGTGAAGTGGCATGCACCAAAGACAGTTGCAGAAGTCAGGAGCTTTCTAGGTTTGACAGGATATTATAGGAGGTTTGTTGAAGGATTCTCCATGATAGCTGCTCCAATGAACAAGTTATTAAGGAAAAATTAGAGGTTTATCTAGAGTGATGAATGTCATAAAATTTTTTAGGAGCTTAAGCATAGATTGACAAGTTCTCCAATTCTGACTTTGCCTATAGGAGATGAGGGTTATACAATTTACAATGATGCTTCAAGGGTTTGGGTTGTGTGTTGATGCAGGGAGACAAAGTAATATCTTATACCTCTTAGCAATTGAAGCCGTATGAGTTAACTTATCTAACCCATGATCTGGAATTAGCAGTAGTAATTTTTACCCTGAAGATTTAGAGACATTATCTGTATGGAGTTCAAACGAGAATTTTTACAGATCATAAAAGTATTAAGTACTTATTGAGCCAGAAAAAGTTAAATTTGAGACAGAGAAGGTGGTTAGAGTTACTTAAGGATTATCACTTGTTGATTGAATACCACCCAGGAAAGGCGAATGTGGTGGTGGATGCCTTGAGTAGGAAATCCTCCATAACCTATGTTTAGATAGTTTATTTGCCATTATTGACAGAGATGGCTAAGCTGAAGATAAGTTTCACACAAGAGGAGCCTGATTGTATTGTGACAAATTTCATAGTGAGACCGATACTCAGGGAGAAAGTTAAGGAGTTGCAAGAACAGGATGTAGAATTGAAAAAACTCCGAGAAGAAATTCAAAATGGTAAGAAATCTAAAGTGTTAGTGAGGGATAATGGACTTATGGTTGTAGGCAACCAACTCTGTATTCAAAGTCTCCAAGAAGTAAAGGATGAGATACTCGACTAGGCTCATAATGTGACTTATGCTATGCACCCAGGTAGCACCAGAATGTACAAAGATTTGAAAGAGCATTTCTGGTGGAAAGGCATAAAAAGGGATGTAGCAGAATATGTAAATAAGTGTCTAGTGTGTCAACAAGTCAAGGCTGAACACCAAGCACCTTCAGGCAAGTTAAGGCCATTGTCCATTCCGGAGTGGAAGTGACAAAGGGTGATTATGGATTTTCTGATGGGTTTGCCCAAGACCAATAGGAAGCATGATGCTATATGGGTTATTTTTGATTGTTTGACAAAGTTAGCCCATTTTTTGGCAATTAAATAGACTGATTCTCTGCTTGTACTAGTAAAGAAATATATTGATGAGATAGTGAGACTGCATGGGATTCCAAATTCTATAGTTTTTGATAGAGATCCTTGATTTACTTCTAGATTCTAGGGAAGCTTACAGGAGGCTCTGGGAACCAAATTGAATTTTAGCACCACTTTTCATCCTCAGACAGATGTTCAATCTGAGAGGACCAGTCGGACCCTTGAGGGAATGTTCAGGGCATGTGTGATGGATTTCAAAGGAGCTTGGGATGAGCATTTACCATTGGTCAAATTTGCTTACAATAATTCGTACCATTCGAGCATTCAGATGGCTCCTTATATGGGAGGAGATGTAGAACTCCTATATGTTGGGATGAAGAAAGAGAAAGGAGATTAGTAGGACCAAAGTTACTTTAAATGACAGTTGACAAGGTCAATTTAATTAAATAGAGGCTCAAAGCAGCATAAGATAGAATGAAAAGCTATACTGATGCACACCAGAAAGAAATGGAGTATGAAGTGGGTAAGAAAGTTTTCCTTCAGACCTCTCCTTGGAAAGGAGTCATAAGGTTTAGGAAGAAGGGTAAGTTGAGTCCAAAATATGTGGGTCCTTATGAGATTCTTGAGAGAATTGGACCGCTAGCCTATAAGTTGGCCTTACCACCGAAATTATCACAGATACATGATGTCTTCCATGCTTCCAAGTTGAGGAGGTATAGATCATATCCCTCTCACATCATTCAGACCACTGAGGTCCAGTTGAGAGATGATCTGACTTATGAAGAGACTCTAGTGGAGATTTTGAAAACTAAGGAAAAGGTCATCAGGAACAAGACAGTTCAGCTAGTCAAAGTCTTGTGGACAAACCATTCTATGGAAGAGGCCACGTGGGAGCCCTTGGAAGCCATGAAAGAGAAGTATCCACACCTCTTTGATGACTCAGGTAAGAATTTTGAGGACGAAATTTTTTTAAGAGGGGGAGAAATGTTGGCCCCGAATTTTATTTATTTATTTAAGCATGATTTGAATGAAGTATGAGGTTTGATAAATTAAGTTTTTGGAGTTAATTATTATGTTAACATTAGAAGGATTTTTATTGTATGGTTTAATTGTGTTAAAGTAATAAGAAGGTAGAATTTTTGGAAGATCACTTATGGTTAAAAGAGCATAAGCTTATAAGGAAGGGTAAAATGGACTTTTTGGGCTCATTAAGGGTAAAAATGGGAGAAAGAATTGTGGTATTGTAATTGAAGAAGAAGAAAAACGAAATTGAAGAGAGGAAGAGAGAGTTGTCAAGGGAGAAGAAGAAAAGAAGAGAAACTAAGCTAGCTTTCCAATTTTCTTAGTCTTAAAGAGTGATTTTGAAGTTGTTCAAGAAGGGAAAAAGAAAGAGGAAGATTAAAGCTTCCATTTGAGCTAAGAGACTCAACAATTGGTGAAGATTCAAGGAAAGTTTATGTTTAAACTTTTGGATTTTTGGAAGGGTTTTGGTTAATGAAGCTTAAGAAATGAATGGGTTTAAGTCTTCTAGGATCAACTTTAGTGTATATATTTCTTTAAGTTCTCAATTGGAAGTCCAATTGAATTGGGATTTTTTTTGCCAATATTAAAGGAAATCAAGAGGAGAGGCAAGAGGAGTAAGAAGTGGGGCATCTTTAGGCCATTATTAAGCAAGGAATTCAAGGTGGGTTACATTTTTATAATTAAATAATAAGCCATTAATGTTTCTTCCAAATCAAGAAAGAAAATGTATTTCAATTGTATTATAAATGTGCATTTATTGCTCTTGAATGCTTTGAGAATGTGTTATGTGCTTGGTATGTGAATATTGTGTGGATGATTTATGAAAAGAACGAGAAAGTGAATCTCTTTTTGAAATAAATAGATTACTATGTTTATGAAATCACTTTTTGGAAAAAGTGTCATTTTGGGCAACAAGTTTACAAGTTATGAAATACATGTTATGTGGATTTGGTTTGGTCCATTCTGTATGTCAAGTGCACTTTGACTAAAGGCTTCTCCCGCCTGCCCGCAAGTGGCAAGGAACTCCTTTAGGGACTCCCTCATGTTTACGACTACGCAAAACCACTATGTGGGATTGTGTTAGTTCGTTCTCTTCACGACTACATAGGACCATTTCGTGGGAATGTGTTAGCTCATTCTGTTTATGGACCTCCTAAACCATTTTGATGTGTTTATGTGTTGACAAGTTTATTGAATGCATGATTTGGATTGATTATAAAGTGTTTGATAAATTAAGAATTTGGAAATATGTGTTTCATGATGCATTGTAAATTTTACAATGGTTTTGCTTATTACTGGTTATAAAATTGTTACCCACGAGTTATAAGTTCACCCACTTTTTTCGTCCCATCTATAGGCGATGAACACGAGATCGAGTGATCGAGCATAAGGGCTTTACCCCGGATTATGCTTATTTTGTATTTTAAGTTAGTTTTTGTAAAACAAGGCTTTAGTTTCATTTTGAGCAATTCCACTTTGTGTAAATAATGTATTTTTGGACTATGATGTATTGTGGCTTGAAATGCCCACTAAAGCTATGTTCAAACTTTATTTTTTTTTAGTAATGAGATTAAGATTTGAAGAAGTTTTTGTTGATTATGTACATATTTATCCTCTTGGTTGAGTTTGTTAATTGTTTATAGTGATGGAATTTGGGTTGTGTTAAAAGGATGTGTGTATGTGTTCATTTTTAGTGTTTGATGGTTCGAGTCTATCTGAAGGTTTTGCCACGACGAAGCCCAAATGTTTGCCACAGTGAACCTTTCCCAAGAAGCGCCCTCGCTTAATTATGTGACCTCACCGTGGCGAAGCCAAAAGCAAGTCACGGTAAACTTTTCCCGAAAGATCTTAGAAATGTTTACCACAGTGAAGCCCAAAGGTTGGCCGTTGTGAACCTTTCTCGAGAGATGCTCTCATTGGATTCTGTGACTTTGCCGTGTCGAAGCCAAAGGTTGGCCGTGGTGAACTCTTCCTGATGGGTCCTTGTACTTAATCCTTACCCGATACTCTAGTAAGGTAGCTTTGTAATAAGTATCGAGACCCAAGAGCCAACATTTTTATGGTATCAGAGCGACTAGTTTTAGCTCCATGATGGGGACTAGTTTTAGGAATGTCTTAGGCTTTGAACGAGTAAAAAAAAAAAGAAATGAACATGCATTATTTTTAAACGAACTTCGTGCATTATTTTGTACTGTTTTAAATGATTTGAAATTTTTTTTAAGCTTAAACTAAAAGTTTCTTTTTTGTTTTAAAATGTTTTTAATTGAAAGAGTGAATATGCCGCCTCGAAAAAGAACTCAAGGAGCTTTAACTTGATCTAGCTCTCACCGAGGAAGTACGGATGAATCGTATCTCCTGAAAGATGCGGGGACACATTCTACTCCTGAATCTGAGGCACCCAGTATGTAGCATGAAATGCCACCACCTCCTCCTCCTATGCCTAATTTGGATCCAAGGTTCTTTCAAGCCTTTGCTTAGGCTTTCACCTATGCCATGGGCCAAGGATCACAAGTTTCGATGCCAGCTCTTGTGTAAAGGAGTGGGCAGTATGATAGCAAGTACGGAGCTGTAGATTTTAATGGTACAATAAATACGAAAGAGGTTGAAGCATAGTTGAAGAGGACCGAGAGAGTCCTACTTCAGATGAAGAAATCTAATGAAGAGAAATTGGATTATGCAGTGAGCTTGCTGCAAGGGGCTGCACTACATTGGTGGAAATTAGTGCCCCATAGTCAGGTTATGCCTCTGGTGTTATCATGGAGAGATTTTGTGGAAGTGTTCAGGAAGAAGTACCTCTCTAGGGTTTATGTACAAGAGAAGGCCAGAGAGTTTCTGAATCTCACACAAAGGGATATGAGTGTGAGTGAGTATGAGCTAAAGTTCACTCAACTTTCCCGATATGTAGCCAACATTGTGACAAATGAGGAGGACAACCACAAGTTTGAGGGAGGACTTCATTTGGGGATCGAGGAGAAGATGTTGATCTATAACTTCTGTGACTACCAGCAGTTGGTGGATGCTACACTTCATGCCGAGAAACTAGAGAATATCAATTATGAAGTGAATAAGATGAGGAAGAACTGGAAACAGTCTTCCAAGAAGGGAATGAGTGCTCCAATGCCTGAGAGGAGTATAAGGAGTTTCCATACTCAGAGTGAGGTGGGGAGTAACGCCTCTACTAAGAACAATAAATCAAGGGCAAATTCGGCCCAAACTTCAACTGTGGGAGGCAATAGCAGGGTGGAGAGGAGCAAGTACACGAACCCTCAATGTGAGCATTGTGGGAAGTTTCAAAAAGGAGAGTGCTTCAAGTTATTTGGAGCATGTTTTCGATGCGGGGAGAAGGGACATATGATCAAGGAATGTCCCTAGATGCCAAGGCAATAGGGGTCATAGTTGTAGACCCTAAGGAGAGCAGAAACAGTGGGCACCAGGCCAGTCACTGAGGTGGGTAGTTTTGGGGCTGCAAGGAAGACTATCCCTCCAGGAAGGCTAAGGAGTTAGGCACAAGTTATGGTATTTTCCATGACAAGATAGGACGTCGTAGCCACACTTGATGTTGTCACAAGTATGGTTCAGTTATTTAATTTTGAAATATATGTCTTAATTGATTCTGGCTCCACTCATTCATTTGCTTCTGCAAGCATGACATTATGTGGTGTGAATTTGGTGCCATTAAAAGAGGCTGTAGATTTTAATGGTACAACAAATACAGAAGAGGCTGAAGCATGGTTGAAGAGGACCGAGAGAGTCCTGTTTCAGATAAAGTGATCTGATGAAGAGAAATTGGATTATGCAGTGAGCTTGCTACAAGGGGATGCATTGCATTGGTGGAAATCAGTGGCCCATAGTTAGGTTATGCCTCCGGTGTTATCATGGAGAGATTTTGTGGAAGTGTTCAGGAAGAAGTACCTCTCCAGGGTTTATGTATAAGAGAAGGCCAGAGAGTTTCTGAATCTCACACAGAGAGACATGAGTGTGAGTGAGTATGAGCTAAAGTTCACTCAACTTTCCCGATATGCGGCCACAATTGTGACAAATGAAGAGGACAAATGCCGCAAGTTTGAGGTATGAATTCATTTGGGGATCAAGGAGAAAATGTTGGACCCCGAATTTCTTTTACTATATGTTGGGTTTTATTTTATTATTTTTATTGTGATTAGGCTTTAATTATA
>JANQBM010000220.1:14188168-14238133 GCA_025594535.1 Erythroxylum domingense | reverse complement strand
TTTGAACTTGAGCTGGAGGTAAAGTCCATTGATTCCAATAATCAATAGATTTTCCTCTCATTTTTCCCCATTTTTCTTTTATTTCTGGAATATCTATTTTTCTTTCACCTATAGCAGGTGGATATTGAGGAGGACCCATTGTATATTCTTGTGAAGGTCTATATCCAGATGTCACTCCTTCTCTAGAAGTTGATGCTGATTTTACATGTATTATTTCTTTATTTAACAATTTCTGTAAAGTTGGAGCATTTCCAAAATTAATTTCTGATTTTAATTTTGGATAGTCCATTTCTTCTTCAGCCATTAAAACACATTCTTTATTTTCTGAGTAATTTTCTGGGATACTTTGTAAGTACCATGGTAATTCTTCTTCCTCATCATCTTCCTTTTTATCTTCAAATTCTTCTTCCCAACCAGTCACAATTACTAGTTCTTCTTTTTTAGGATTATCATACCTACTCTGCGATACTCCAGTTATTGTTTATCATCAATAACTTCGCAAGATCGTAAAACTAGGATCACCGCTCCGCATCTTGGTATCAGAGCTAAGTTCAAGGTATGAGTAACTAAAGTATAAAAGTTTAGCTGTTTATTTGAAGTTTGATTAATTTGTTTATATTCATCTTTTTAACATTTAAGTTTTATTTCTTCCATGGATCTGTTTCCGACTGTTAAAATAGTATGCCAGGATATTTCCAAAGGATTAAAAGCATAAAGTCCTTAATTAACGGTCACAGTCGACATATTCCTCTTCTTCTGGAAATTATAGAAAGAAATGAAGTGAGAGTAGAGAAATATAGACGAATACTGGAAGATCCAAATCTTACCAAAGATCCAAATCTTACCAAAGATCCGAATCATCCACATTTTAGAGAAGCAGAAGCTCTTAGACAGGACGTCTATTATCAGTTGGGTGAAACAAAATATTTGATCTATTCGTGTAAACAGGATCTTGTAAATGTTCGTAGAAGGATCAAGTGTTTGTTAATCAAAATATCACAGAAATTAGAAAAGCTAGAAACAACATTAGCTAAAAAGAAAGAAGTTGTTTCTGAAGACAACAAAGTTGTTCCTGGTGTCAAAGTATTGGTAGTAATCAGAGACACTAGATGGGGAGATACAAGGGGAATCCTTGGTCAAATGGAAATAGATTTGGCCAATGGAACAGAATTAATATATTTTCTACCTAATCAAATGATGTGTATATCTGATTTCTATAATCATATAGAAATTGTGATCAAAAAAATGGGCTATGAATCATGGATAGGAGGAGAGTCAAATTTGCTAATATGATTATAGAAATTAGATATAGACATCATTTGATAAATGAATAAAGTTGAAACGAAAAGGAAATAGAAACTTAGAATGGACGATTTGGGAAGGTAGCAATGTCGGAAAACCTCCTAATCTGGGAAGCACACCGAGACCGCTTCTTCTTCCTCTTTCTTCCTCTTCATCTTTCTCTGGTAGGGTTTCCAAAAGTGAATGCATGAAAAGCGTTGTTTCTTCTCTTTTGTTGTTCTTTAAATAGTCTCTTATGTTTTGGGTAACCGTAGGGCTTTTTTGGAGTCCTAAAGGTCCAAAACGTCCCTCAAAATGTGAAGTCCATAAGTGTCTGTGTGTTTGCCTGATGCAGGCCAGGATCATGGCCCTACAGGCCAGGATCATGGCTCATATCTGAGTCTTGTGTCACGATCGTAAGATGTAGGCCATAATCATGGGCCATTCCTAGAGGTTATGTCTTGATCGTGGCCTGCATGTCACGATCGTGGGTCATTATTTCAACTCAAATGTCTTCCAAAACTCCTCCATTCTTTGATATTGATCCTGAAACACTAGCAAACACATCAAAGTACCTCAAAAACATAATTTTTAAGCTCAAAAGCTTGTATTAACCTTTAAAACACTTAAAACACGCATAATTAACAAACTAACACAATTCTAACCTAAACACTTACTAAATGATCGAATTAACGTCTAAATACATATCAAAATATGTCCTAAAATACGATGCAATTTACACTTATCAATTCCCTATTAGATCTAAAGTGAAAACATGGATTGATGTGCATCAATTGAGGAATTACCCTGAGGAACTTAAATATATTTTACCAATATATGATCCTAACTAGGGAAATGTGGACCTATATTTATGGACTACTCATCCTTCAGGCAAGTTCAGAAATAACTATTATGATCCAAGATAGTTTGGAATAAAAACCTTTTACCAAAACTAGCTTTCTTCATGT
Organism: Erythroxylum domingense; assembly: GCA_025594535.1. NCBI lineage: Eukaryota > Viridiplantae > Streptophyta > Magnoliopsida > Malpighiales > Erythroxylaceae > Erythroxylum > Erythroxylum domingense. The sequence continues at coordinate 14,235,884 of JANQBM010000220.1, read as the reverse complement.
GGCTAAGAATAGACTCAGCATTATGGATAGATAAAAGTTCCTAAACTTGAACATTAGATGCCCTTTGTGTAAGGAGAACTCTCAAATTTTGGTCCACTTAATCTTTAGCCATAAATTCTCTTAAGGAATTTGGAGACACACTCTAGAATATTATTAACTTGATAAGATGTGGATTAATGGTTTGAAATTCCTAAATTGGTTATGCTCCATGAGAAACATTTTGAAAGGGGATATGTTAATATTTATGATAGTTTTTAGTTCATATATGTAAAAATTATGGAAGGAAAGAAATGAAAGATGTTTTAAAGAAATAAAGACAGATGAGAAACAAAAGTGTTATGCCTAAATAAGTTCTAAAAATTACCTAGGCTATCCTACTTACAAGTATATGAGGTAGTCACAGTTGATTACTTAGGGTCATCTCCCATGGAGGTGAAATTGGTACACTCAAATTAATCTTGAACAAAAATAAAGATAGATGCAATCCTAAACATTCTGTCCTGATTTGTTGAGTGAAGACTTTAAAGAAAATCACAAAATTAAATTGAAAAGTAAACGAAATTAATTGGGAACAAAAACAAATAGATTAATTGAAGTAGAACACTCTTGAGAATTAATTTCACTAATTTAATCTCCTATATATGACTAAGGGGAAATGATTGGGTAGTCGTCTTACTAAAATTAAGAGTTGGGTTCTAAGATCAACTCGAATAATGAACTAAGTCTAACTTAAGTCTAACTTTCATATTCAACAAGTTATCATCCAAATTAATTTTGGAAACTCGACTATTAATTATCACTTAAGTTAATATATTTCTAATTCATAACTTAAGCGTCTATAGTTTCTCATTCCATAGTAAATTTCTTCTCTCGATCCTTTGTTTAATACCAAAATGATACAAAGTTTAATCATGTTGTTACATTTGTTCAGTTCAGAAACTATAGTAACATAAGATAATAACATAGTCCCTTAAGTATGCATATTTGAATAAAATAGCTACATTAATCCTCAAGAAAAAGAGATTAGCCCATCACCGAAATAATAAGATTCATCATATTCAATTACTTCTATCCCACCTTTTTCGGTATAAGAGAAGTATTTAAGCAATAAACCAACTAAATAACCAAATGAACTATCAAAAACTAACAGAGTATGAGTCTATCTACTAACAAAGGAGTAAGTTCAGTAAAACAACAGAGAAATAATAAATAGAATAAGCAAATGAGTATTCGGATGAAGGAGTTGTGGTGATCTCCAACCACTCAAGCTTCCTGCATTAGCTCTTGCCTTCTGCTTCTGCTTCGTTCTCACCCAGATGGTTGACTGCTCATGCTGCTTCTACATCTACTTCTTTTCACTTCTCTTTCTCTATTCTATCTTCTCAGTTGAAGCTCTTCTTTGCTACTCTACCTCCCTCTTTATTCTTATGAATCCCTGTCTAGAGTGTAGAATGTGGAATATGGAATGTAGTGTGTTGAATGTTTGTATCTCTTAGAATGTGTCGCCACCGGCTTTACTCTTTCTATTTGTAGTTTGTTTTAGGTCTAGATTTTCGAGTCATCTCTCCTGCACATGACACGTAATAAGTTGATGAACTAAAGAAAATATGGGTCATAAGGTGACAAGTTAAGTTACCCTCAAGGGGGCACTTGTCATGGTAGTGGCAAGTTAAGTCGCCATCGTGACTAACACTTTGGTTTTAGTCACGTGGTGACAAGTTATCTTACCACCTTTCTTACTTTGTTTCTATTTATGCAAAATTAACATGAACTTTTCCTTCAACTTTCATGCAAAATTTACAAATAATCCAATTAACATTTATACAATATTCACACTATTTTCACTCAATTTATCTCACATTTGGATCAAAACATAAGGATTTGTAACTAAAATCAAGATATGAAGGTAATTACAAGCAATAGAAACTAGACGCAACAAAAAACTAACTAAATGATACAATGGACAAAGGTAGAGAACCAAAAAATGTAGCAAAGGAAGTTAGGTGTTGGATTGGAGGAGGACGACCTGAATGTTGCTTAAACCTCTCTCTTTTGGCTTAAAAAAGGTAAACACATAGCTTACGTACTACATCTGTGAGGAAGTGTGAGAAAAATACAACAAGGAGATTCAACACATTACATAACAAATCTTAAATAGAAAACATCGTCAAGACCAAAGTAAACATGAGAACCCAAGATCGAGAAACAAATGTATAAGTTATTACTGTCAGAAGAGAAGTGAGCACACACCCTGCAAAAGTATGGCATTGCATACAATTGACTACTCGTGTGCTCACTCCCTTCTGTTAATAAAAAAGGGTTTGTCACCATAATCTCAAGCTCCTATCTTCTGCAGTATTCCATAGCTAATCATTAAATAGCACCCAGCTTTCTCTTTTTGGAATCCAACGTACATATGCCAAGTACACAAATAATGAACCTGTAATTTGGTCACTACTTTATGCAGATGCCATTAAGAGGAATTTTAGTTAAAGAGATAGGTGATCATTTGTCTCTTGTAGCACTTTTGTCTCTGTCGTTCCATCTATTGCAATGTCCAGAACATGTGCAAGTTCATTCATTTATTGCGAAGTAAATGCTAGCTAACCCCATTTGCCATTCCTGAAATTTTTAGTGAGTCAAAAGACCTGAACTTGCTAATCCCTCCATTATTGATGATAAGGTTATCAAGATTCAAGCTGCCTGCTCCTTCCAACTTTTAACATTTTAGCACTCAAATTAGTGGTGATTTGTTTGGCTCTCTCGTTACTTCATTGAAATTGTGTAATGATGAGAAATGTAGGAAAGTTCAATCACAACAAGAACTTTCCCGTAAAACACTGGAGCATGATGGAATTATAATGAAAGTTAATTAAATTTCCCTTAATAAAACTGAAGATATCTCGTGCACTAGCTACATCAAAAACTAATGGGGTGTTTATTTTCGTTTTTTTCTCCATTTCTTATTGTGGTTTTTATAAAAAATAAAACTTCCTCTTAAATCACGTTTAGTTCATTATTTTTGCATTGTTCTGTTTTCAAAAATAAAAAAACTACAACCTAATCATGGAAATAGAAAAAATACGTTTCCCTAATATATCACAATAGGTTTTCTTATATTTCTCTTTGCTGACTACAATTTTTCTGAAGCAATCACAACAGGTTTTCTTATATTTCTCTTTAGTTTTAAAACAAGTGGAGAAACTGGAACAATCTGTTTACTCTTTAGTGAAGCCTTATCTCCCACGGTTTATTTTAAGATCATAATAAGAGGGGTGTTAGTGGGAGGTGCAAAAACAACAAGGTGTATGGAGAAGAGAGGAGTAGCGTGAAATGAAGAACTAAAGTTATAGTGAAGAAAACGTGAATGGAGCTGCTTCATTTGAGTTTCAACATAGCTAGGGCTGAAGAAAGAAGAGAAAAGAAACAAAGATAGGCAGAAATAGAGGTCTGGAAATAGCGTGGAAGCTGAAAAAGAAAGGAAGAAAGTGAGTGAAAAATAAAGGAAAACCGATAGCTGCATGCAAGTTGTGTGAAGAAGAAGAGTTGCGTGAAGAAGAGAGAGCAGAGAAGAAGATACGTGAACAGACCAAAACTCCAACATGAAATTTTCCCATCAAGCTATAGTGACAAAGGAGAAGAAATAGAAACAAAGGAAGAGTGGCTATAGAAAGAAATTAGAAAGGCTTGTGATTTTGGTGGTCACTCTTTTGTTAAATCTCTTTTTACATAAATGGAGGCTATTAATGTTGATTATGGAGCTTGAAGATGGAAATAAAAGGCTAGCTTTCCGAAGCTGATTCAATGGGAATATCAACACCAAGTCATGGTTAAGTTATTTTTACTATTTTAAGGTTGTAATTTCTTTTCGGATTGTTATATTGTTAGTGTTGATTGGATTAGTTTTCGGATGAATGATCTTAATATGTTATTTTGATTGTTTTATTTCGAACCTATTACTAAAACATCAAATGTAATCTGTAATTGTTACTTTTGATGTTTGTGAGTAGCGTCTAATGATCGTTAATCGTTAGGAACAACATAACGGTTAGATAACTAGAACGTATGAGGTTACTACCTATAATGATCATTTTTCAATTCGTAATGTGGCTGCCAAATTGAATCTAGAGATCGTATCTTAGTTGATTCGGTAGTTAGGTTTAATTAATGATCATATCTTGATTAAACACGACCTAAGGGAAAACCGAGATTAGTAGAGCATTCTATTATTCTCATATCAATAGTCCAAAGAGAGATGTAAAGACGTTAGAATGATGAAATATGCTTGATCGTGTTTAGGCCGAGATTGACCAATTACATATTTTATTGATTAGAATGACTTTATATAATTTCTAATTTATGTAATTTTATTATATACAATTAATGTGTAATTAATAATCTTTGATTTGCATATATTTTAATTTTAGCTATAATGATAATTAATTAATTTAAAAATATAATGTATTATATTATAATTATTACACATAAGAGTATAATTACAAAAAATAGAAACAGGATGATAAACACAAACATGTTTTTTGTTTTTAGTTTTTATTATAAATTTCAACCAAACAGGTTTTTGTTTTCAATTTTTATATTATAAATCTTAACCAAACAGGTTTTCGTTTTTTTAAGGAAAAACAGAAACCAAAAACAAGAAACAAAAACAAAAAACAACACAGAAAAACAGAAGTGTAACCAAACAACCCCTAAATTTTTTAGTTGGCTAAGTTGTGTGTCTATCATATGTTAGGTATATGGAGCATGACCCATCAGGATGTAAGAGAAGAAATCAATGAGAACTACTGTGTACATAGAAGTAGAGACAAATGGGTAGACTGAAAGCGGTGAGTTTTATATATAGTTAGGGGACTCATGTTTATTTCAAAATAAAATATTCATATTAGTAAAAAATGAGTCTCGTAAATATGCAAAATTTAAAAAAAAGCTACGTCGTATATGACGTAACATTAAGCTACTCACGTATGGTTTGTTTTGATTGTTTTGTAAATAATAAGGTTCAACTCGACCATTATCAACGAGTATAAAATACAATTATGGACTAAATCCCAGAGTTTTGGATACTGTTTTATACCACTAGAAAAATGGAACAGTATTGAAATCTTTGGTATTCGGTGTAAATACCGATCAGTACCGATCTGTTTCATCTGGTAATGCCTGGTATCTATAATACCGGTCATATAATGGCCAGTACCGGAAATTTTGAACAATATAGGAACGTTTTTTCAAAAAATTTTAAAAAATAACTCTCCCGCCTCTCTCTCTCCCTCCCCTTTTTTAAAAAAGTTTTTATAATTAATTATTTAGTTAAACTTTTATTGTGATTTTTTAGTTTTAAATTTTAAAATAAAATAAATATTTTTATTACTAATAATAATTATACATTAAAATAAACTTAAAAATAAATTATTTTATTTAAATTTATTTTAATCTTTTATATAATATTTATTAATAAAATATTTTATTTTTTAAAATAAATAATTTAAAATTTATTATTTCTGAACTAATATTTATTTATATATTTTTAATTATTAAATCAAATTTTATTTGAAATTTATATATTTTATAAATATTTTAAATTTAATTATATTTATTAATAATTATTAAATTAATTTTATAAATTAAATTAATATATTTATAATTTAGTAATAATTAATTTTAATTAATTAAATATATAATATAGTTAAGTGATAGTAAATTAAATAATATATGTTTTGTTTCATGTTTCAATTCTATTTAGTTGTTTCTTTATCATGAATTTTTGTTGTAAATTGTAATAATTTGAGAGTTAATGATATTTATTATTCTTTTTATTGAATGTTTTGACATAATTATTATTTATTATATAATAAAATTGAAATTGTAATATTTTAAATACTTTGTATTATTTTTAATTGTATATTTGTATGATGATGATTGTCTTTGTTTATAAAAATTGTGGTTATTATTTATATGTGAAATATCTTAAAATTATAGTTATTTCATATTATATTGTGATTATTATTTATTATTATGATTTTTAGAGACAGAGTTAAAAATATACAGTACAACTGTACAATATGATAATGAACTATTTTACAATTTTTTAAAAAATTCAAGAACTATTTTATAAATTTAAACACCCCCTATACCTGATCAATCTTTACAAAACATTTCAAACATCTTATCCACTTCTACTATAGCTAATAACACAGTTATTACTACAACAACTACAGGCAAAGTTGCTACCGAAGCTCTTGTTAACCTTCGGCAGCACCAGAATCAACCACCTCAGCTACAATAAGGAAACGTAAGTAACAGTCCGAGGGAAGGTACCCCCTCATTTAAGGATTCACTACTCAAGGGTCAACAATCTACTACTTCTTCAGCCGAATTACATCAACTTCATCCCATCATTGTTGAAGCAGGAGATGTTCGATACGAACTTGTTGATGGCGTCCCTTCCATCGAATTCAGCGACAGGGTCTACAAACAAATCCAAGACAATATGTCATATTCGCTAATCCTCAGGCCATTAGGCAGGTTCTTCAACTTCAGAGTCTTATATCAGCGCTTAATGGGTTTGTGGAAGACCAGAGGAAACCTCCACCTCATTGATATGGCGGATGGTTATTACTTACTGAAATTGTACTGTGAAGAGGATTATCTCAATATCTTGCTCACGAGGCCTTGGTCAATCCTTGGTTATTACATAACGGTGATCCCTTGGCACCCTAATTTCAACACAAAAGCAGAACACCTTAGCTCCGTTGCCACGTGGGTCAGAATCCCTGGCCTACCAGTGGACTTCTTTCATGAAGCAACATTAAAAGAAATCGTCAAACCATTTGGAGAATACCTCAGAAGCGACGCACATACTCAGCCAGCTCAACGCGCTCAATTCACCAGAATCGTTGTACGAATAGACCTCCGTAAACCTTTGATACCACATGTCTTAGTTGGCGGCAGAGCATACTCTGTCCAGTATGAAAACTTGTACAGGATATGCTATACCTATGGCTGCTACGGGCATCTTAAGGAAGAGTGCATCAAAAACAGAGGAGAAGTAGAGAAACTAGGAGACAATGCCCAGACGAACCCAAAGAATGACCTAACTAAAAATCAGAAGAATGAATCAAATTTCAGAAGGGATGTGCCCACCAAAAACCCTGCAGAACAAACCACCACGAAAACTGGCAGTGCTAGAAAAACGTTAATTCAGATGCCACATCAGCGACGCTGCCTGCCCAACATTCATCTCTCCTCGAACCTGGTCCCTGGCTTATAGCCCAAAAGAAGGGACAACGGCCAACGTCACACGCACAAAGAACCGTCTTCTCAAATAAAACTCCTCAAAAGGATAAAGAAGTGGACACAAACCTTGCCACATCATCTCGTTTTAGTGTCTTGGGGTGAAAGGGAAAATCAGGGCCTTACTAATCCAGCTGTCACTTTTGCAAACCCAGCTATCTCGATACTTGCTCGAACTGCTACGCCTATCTCCTTTAAAACAACCGCTCAAAAAAAATAATAAGGGGAAACAGGCCCTCAGGCCCAAACTTAAAACCATTGATAAGCCCAGGCCTAAGAGGAAATTCGCACCTCAAAGAAAAGAGCCTACATGGGTTGTCAAGGCTAACCCACAGAACGAGCAGGAAACAGACAACAACATGTCATGTGACCAGCTGCCAGAAAACCCAGAAAACACAATAGTGACCATGCATACGACCCACCTTTAAGCCAACACCACTGCAACTCCTACTGCCAACACCATCGCCACCAAACAAGCTTGCCAATCTGAAATCACATAGAGCACAATTCATATTCCCCACCCTACTCCAACATTTTTGCACAACCCGAAAGATCAAGGAATAAAGTTTGGTCATGATTTCAAGCATTCACAACCACCAGATTTAAAAGGCTTTCAGGTCGGAGGTAACTTTAAAGTTGCATTCAACACTATAATACATAACATGAATGCAGGTGGAAGTTACCCGGAGGAAGATCTGGTACAAAGTGAAGAGCAACACTTACCCTCTCATACCCCCTCTCAACATCTCCCCCAAACGGTAGATGATGAGATGATAGGATAGACTGAGGTACGTACACCAACGCTTTTCTTTAAAATGATGACAAGAATAATTTCTTGGAATTGTAAAGGCATAGCAAACAAGAAAACCGTGGCTGCACTTAAACACCTTATTGATCTTTATAAAGTGCAGCTCGTGATTCTCCTAAAACCTAGATCTAGTGGTCCTAAAGCACTACGAACAATAAAAGATATAGGTTTACCAAACTACCATAAGGTTGAGGCTGTTAACTTTTCAGGGGGGATATGGCTATTGTGGGACTATCCCTTAAGAATTAACCCCCTTTTTAATGATTGGCAATTCATCCACTTTAACATCACAAACCAGTCAGGGGTCTCCTTTGCTTGCACAGCCATTTATAGAAGTCCTAGGTCCAAGATTAGGAAAACTTTATGGCAAAAACTAGAACTCCTACATGATAACCTCTTTAGTCCTTGGCTTATGGTGGGGGACTTCAATGCTCATATAACAGCAACGGATAAAGTAGGAGGAAATAAATCAAGTGGAAGTAGACCTTTTCAATCATGAATCAAAAACATGACAGTGCACGACTTAGGCTACATAGGAAACATGTTTAGTTGGACCAATAGGCTTTGTCATGAACGCATTGATTATGCGTTTGGAAATGATGCTCTCATAAATACTTTTGGAACCATTGAGGTGAAACATCTTCCTAGAGTAAGCTCTGACCATTCACCCCTCCTAATCTCTCTACCCTTACAAGGTGAGAATGACATAAAACAGAGCCATTTTAGATACCTGTATGCTTGGGAAAAACATGAGTTTTGGCACACATGGTTAAAAACAGTTTGACCCTTAGATAGTCCCTTTTCCTTCGCAATCTATACATTACATGACTCAATTCATGACTGGAAATATAATGTTTTTGGAGATTTAAACAAGAAGAAGAAAAAAGCTCTGGCCAGACTAGCAGGGTTGCAAAGAGTCATTCCCTTTAGAGGATCAAGGAACCTTCAGAATCTAGAACTCAAATTAAGGAATGAACTAGAAGAAACAATCTTACAAGAGGAATGCTTGAAACATCAGAATCGAAGGACTATTTGGATAATGGATGGAGACAGAAACATTAAAGCATTCCATTTAAAACACAGAGCTCCCAAAAGGAAGAAAAGAATTAATAGTTTACAATTAGACTCGGGGGATTGGTGCTCAGAAAAAACAATTCTATGTGCTGAAGTTTCAAAATTTTTAAAAAATTTATATTGTCCTCTAATCATTTCTCCCAATCACATTGATCAAAACACTTACCCCTTCCATGGGCATTTCCCTACTCTCTCTTAAAATGTTCTCAAAATGCTTTCTCTTCAAGTTCATGAACAAGAAATCAAAAATGCCATCTTTGAGATGGATCCCTTCGCAACACTGGGCCCTGATAGATTACCAGCTAGTTTTTTCCAGCATAACTGGGATTTAGTGGCTGAATATGTCTGCCAAATGGTTTACCTAACCTTTCAAACTGGGAAGGTGGATCCTAATCTTAATAGAGGAATCATCTTCTTACTTCCTAAGGTAGCCAAGCCTGAATTCTTTTCACGATTTCGTTCCATCAGTCTAATCAATACAAGTGCTAAGATAATTTCTAAAGTCATAGCCAACAGGTTGAATTCTGTGATGCCTACACCAATATGCCCTAACCAATCCAGCTTCATTAAAGGGCGAAGCATTGTTGAAAACATAATCCTAGCTCTAGAGGCAATTCATTCTATGAAAAAGCAAAAGAGAAAGAAAGGTTGGATGGCTGTTAAAATAGATCTTGCAAAAGCTTTTGACAAGCCCAATTGGGACTTCATCAAAGAGACACTTTCAAAAGCTTCAATACCAACCTACTTGTCAAATGTCATTGTGAGCCTTCTCTAAACAGGTACTACCCAAATACTATGGGAAGGAATGGTTGGTGAACTTTTCAATCCCTCTAGGGGATGAGACAGGGGGATCCTCTATCACCCCATCTCTTTGTGTTATGTATGGATATATTGTCTCAATCAATTAACACAATGGTGAGAGCAAAGAAGTGGAAACCACCCCTTTTTGGGAAAAACAAGTTTCAATTATCCCACTTATTGTTTGCGGATGATCTCATCCTATTTTCAGAAGCCTCTACTTCACAAGCATCTATGATTATGGAAGTTCTATCAACTTTTTTCCTTTATTCAGGGCAGACAATCAACAGAGAGAAATCACTGTTGTATGTCTCATCTAACATCTCAAAGGAAAATGCACTTGAAATTGGAAGAGCATTAAATATACCACCAGTCAACAATCTAGGGTCCTATCTTGGTGCCCCCCTGATTATGGGAAGATTAACCTCACGTCTATACAAGGATACTGTTTCTTAGATTAAAAATAGATCCTCTGCATGGAAAGCTAGGAAGATATCCCTAATCGGTCGTCTAACCTTATTTCATTCTATGTTGTCTTCCTTACTAATTTACTTAATGCAATCTACTGTGTTTCCTAAAGGCACTTGTAAGGATATTGATTAGATAACAAGAAACCTTCTCTGGGGAGTGGAGGGAAATGAAAGGAAAGGAAATCTAGTTAGCTGGGATCAAATATGTCAGCCCAAAGGAAGAGGGGGACTAGGGTTACGTAAAACAAATGACTCAAACCTTTCTTTAGTTATGAAGTTAGCATGGGAACTCTTTTCTGACTCACCCAAGCTATGGAAAACAGTCTGCCTAGCAAAGTACAATACCACTTAAGCTGAAATTAGGGCAAATTTTCCTACAACGAAAGGATCATATATGTGGAATAACTTGAGGAAAGTTTGGAAGTTGATGTGTGCAGGTATATCTTCGGAGATAAGAGGAGGAGATAAAGCTTTGTTTTGGATTGATGCTTGGACTTACACAAATACACCTTTAATACATTAGGCAACAGCTACTATCCCTCCTGAGGATTTGCTCCTAACTACTAACAGTTTTATTGATAGTACAGGATCATGGAATTGGAACAAGATATCTTCCTGCCTACCACCACAGGCAATGGAAGAAATACAAGCTGTGTACCCACCAGCAACACATTTTGGGTCAGATAAACCCTGGTGGAAATGGTCAGCAAATGGGGAGTTCTCCTCATCTACTGCATTCCACTCTATCTATTATGAGAAATGGAATGAAGAAGTAACAATCTGGAAATTGATCTGGAGTACTCCAGTCCAGGAAAATTGCAAGCTACACCTTTGGAAAACCACAAAGAAAGCTCTATGGAAAAACATGGAAAAACAAATTTCCAATGACACCAGCTGCCATGTTTGCCACCAGAACGAGGACATTCTTTGCGTGCTCAGAGACTGTCAGAGAGCAAGAACTCTATGGACGATGCTCAACCCTAACCTTTCCACAAATTTCTGGTTTCAAAACAACTTACATGATTGGATTACTACTAATCTACAATGCTTATCTATGCAGGACCATTATACATGGAACATTTGTTATGCAATCACATGCCATCAGCTATGGCTCACAAGGAATTAAGAAGTCTATGAAGACAGATGTTTCACCACAATAGAGTTGTACTGTAAAATCAGGGCAGAAGCAAAAACAACGTTCAGGTGTCACACTCAACAGGCAATTGCGAAGAATACAAAAACACAGAACAACAAGCGCCAAGACCATTCAACTGCAGATGCTCTACATTGGGAGAACGAGCCAGGAATGTATACCTTGAATACGGACACAGCAATCGACACACACATCGGAGCTGCCACCGTAAGAAGTATGCTCAGAGACCACAATGGAAACTGGGTCACGGGTTTTGGAAAAAAATTAGGCAACTGCTTGGTCATCAAAGCAGAATTATGGGCCTTACTTCTTGGCTTGGAACATGCATGGCAAAGGGAGTTAACGAAGATCCGAATTTTAATAGATAGCAACCAAGCAATCCAAATAATTGAAGATACGGAGGAGGAAAGGACGAACCTTTACACAATTGTATCTAGGATCAGCGAAATGTTGAGGATAAACTGGATCTGTTCAATTCGTCATGTCACCAGAAATTTCAATGAAGCCGCCGATCGTTTGGCCACGATGTCCAAGGGAAACTCACATTTCGATATGGTGGTGTTCCATCGGCTACTGCCACAGTTGATCCCTACACTGCAATTGGAATCCAACAACCAGCCTTTCGCTAATTTTTCTCCCCCAAATGATTCTGATTGCGGCAGGGAAGTTCAGCATCTCCCATCTCACCATCAACAGCAAGCTAACACTATCTAGGATTCATCGGCAAGCTTTGATCTGAGTACCAGATCCTCCAACATATTTCACGAAGTTAGAAGACGAAAAAAACAAGAGGAATTCGACGACTATTTGACTTTTGATCCATGGATAAGCCCTCATTCAGGGGCCTTTTCATAATTTGATCACGTAATAGTCAACTTAAGTATGTAAAAAAAAAAAAATTCTAATCTATTACTAAATCCGGTATTCGTAACATTGCCCAACACTAATATTCTTTAATTTTTGAAAAATGAAGCCTCCTTTCACCTCCATCCATTTTTTGATTTCTTTTAAATGGTTAAATTAACAGACAAGAGTAGCACACACTGTTTTCTTCCACAGTTTAGCAACTAGGTCAGTCAATTTCCAAAACCCTAAACCAAAAGCCGAACCGTTTCTTCTTTGTTTATATTTATATGCCCCATGCACTCCACCTCCGCCAGCGGAGCCTGACTGTTCCTGATCCACCCCCATGGCAGATTCATCTTTTCTGGATTCTCTCATTTCCATTTCGACCTCTGTCTCCACGCCGTCCACCAAGATTCGCCGCCGCATCTTCCGCCATGACATCCCTTCTATTCTCTCCAATTCAGGCCTGTCATCACTTCTCACTTAATTCTGATCTTCAAAATTTTAATTCCATAACTTTGCTTGGGTATATTGTATGCTTTTGTATTTTCTATAATTGTGTGATTTGTCTACTCTATCTGTGTGACGGCACAAAAGAAGTCCAATAAGTGTTTTTATACTGAATTTGTAGTGTGGTTGTGAAGTTCCCGTTATCATTTGGGCATTCTTTGTCCCAGGGTTTCGTATAAAACGAGAAGTTTTGAATTTTCATATATTGATCTTGTATACTTGTAATACTAATGGTTGAGCCCATTTAGTTGTCTTGTCCCCAAGGAGTTGTACCTTGCTTTGGAATATAGCTAATAATACCATATTCATCCACATTGATATCAAGCTCAAACACATTAGTTTGCAAACATCAACATGGAGGTATATATGGTCACCGCCAATTTTGATCATATACCCTACTACTGGTACCTTCTTCACCGGACTTCTGCCTTCACCATTTTTGCATGTCCATCATGCTTAAGTTACATTTAGTTGGAAATATTCAGAACTACCGATTTGCTGGTCCCATTATTTAAAAAAATTCATTGGTCAATTAAACATTTCCAGCCCTAAGAAAAAGGCCACGCAGTTGAGGTGTACCATTTGCACTTTGTTTGGAGACAAATGGAAAATGAATGGGAAGAACATTGTGTGTAAGAAATATAGAATAAAGAAAACAACTTCCCTATGATTGTTAAATAGAAGAAACTAGCTTTATTTTGTTTGGGAAGTCAAAGAGTTACTGAGAAACAAAAAATTATTAGAACTAAGATGACTTAGTCATTGAAATTCTTGGCATATAATAATGTAATACACAAATCTCATATTTTCTTACCTTTCTTACCATCTTCGAGAAGTTTTGAAGTGTGACTTGGGAAGTAAAATTTTGCTCCTCCTTTCTTTTCCATTTCTTTCTTTTTTTATACTCGTGCGAAGGCTTCTTCGTATTTTCTTTTCTTTCTAATATTTCTTGAACTTCTTTAAAAAAGGGCAACTCTCTGATCTGAACAAGTATGATGCAGAAATTTGTGACGGGAAATTAAGAGATTGGCAAGACAGTGACTCGGATAAACATGTAATTTGGGCCAAGGAAGGATTAGACCTGCAACTTTATCTCTCTAAAACCATATGATAAATCATCATGAATATTGCATCATCTAGTCTTTTAGCATGGTCTATTTTGTAAAAACTTGTCCAAACTATCTTCTTATAGGTGCACTAGAATGTTTTCATCTAGCTTTGCTTACGTTTTTGTTGAATGATTGCCCTCTTGATATGTAGGTGACAATGTAAATCAAAACTGAGCAACTCTATTTCTTGTATTGGTTTTATATTTTTGATACAGCTCATCCGCACAATCTTTTTTTCTCTAAAGTATCTCAGAATTTGAACGTTGCAGAGATGGTTGCTGATATGGCATCATTGTTGGTAGATATGGTTTTCAAAACATTGAATATATATGATGATCATGGGTCAAGGAAAGCTGTTGACGATGTGATTATAAAATTTTTACAAGAGGTGACATTCATGAAAAGTTTTGCAGCAGCCCTTGTACAGACCATGGAAAAGCAGTTGAAATTGCATTCTCATGTGGGCTGTTATAGACTGTTGGAGTGGTCGTGTCTTCTTTTAAGTAATAGTCAATTTGCTTCAGTTTCAAAGAATGCAGTATGTAGAGTAGCTGCAGCTCAGGCATATATGCTTCACGCTGTTATGAAAAGATCTTTACGTGAGCAAAGAACCTGCAAACGCTTATTTTTTCACTTGTTTTCACAGGTTTGGAATTTATGAAGTGTTAAGTTCTTCTTAAAGCCAGTGTTATTATGCTTTTTTCAATTTGATAAACTAAGTGTGTTGCTATCTCCTCAGTCAACAAACATTTACCATATCTACATAGAGGAATTAAAGGATGCCCGGATTCCATATAAAGATTGCCCAGAGTTGATGCAGCTGTTGTTGGAGTTTTCAAGTGTATCACCTTCTTTTGAGCAATGCAAGGTTAAAAGCTCTAGAAGTTTTTTTTCCTTAATAAAGATATTTGTTGTATGATATATGGACTAGGATACCGTATTTGATTTCTCTTTGACGATAATGCATTTTACATCTTTCTGCCTGGGCGTTGACACCATTCTTTGCATTGTGCAGCAAGTATTCCTAGACATCTATGTTAAATCCGTGCTAAATACTCGAGAAAAACCTTCAAAGGAGCTTAGTGAATCATTTCATCCGTTGTTCAAGACTATGCTGTATGATGATTTTCACAATGTTGTAGCTCCCTCTTCAGTGAAAATGCTAAAGCGCAACCCTGAGATTTCATTGGAAACAGTTGGAATTCTTTTGAAGTCTGTCAATGTTGATTTGAGCAGGTATGCAATCGAATTTCTTTCACTCGTATCATCTCAGGTTCGACATGCGGATGAAGGTAGAAGAAATGGGGCATTGGCTATAGTACAGTGCTTGAGCAAGAAAACTAGTAATCCTGATGCTTTTGAAGCAATGTTCAATGCTGTGAAAGCCGTAATTGGAGGTCTGTGGTTGCTTTCCTTACAGTGGTTTATCTTGCTATTTATAGTGTTTGATTTTTGATTAACAAACATGTGGTTGATCAGGTTCAGAAGGAAGACTTCAATTTCCTTACCAGAGAATTGGCATGTTTAATACTTTACAAGAGTTGTCACATGCTCCAGAAGGAAAGCATATACAGAGTTTATGCCGTACAGTTTGTGGTTTTCTGTTAACATGCTACAAGGATGAGGGTACTTTTTTTATTGATGATCCCCTTATTGCTGTTGATTATGATGCTGTTTCTGGTTACTCATGATAATAATAGTGATCATCTCTTGTGATTACCTATTGTCTTTTTATTTTTATTTACTAATGATGGGGTTGATCAACATGTGTGTATTGAATTCTAGGAAATGAAGAGGTTAAACTTGCAATTGTGTCAGCTCTTGCGTGTTGGGTAGTGAGATCTGCTAATGCTGTTCAACAGGAGATGGTTTCCTTTTTTGCTTCTGGCCTAAAGGAGAAGGAGATTTTAAGAAGGGGACATCTTCGTTGCCTGCGGATTATATCCAGAAATGCGGATACTGTTTTACAGGTGACTTTGCTGAAGTAAAATCTCATCCATTTTGAGTGTTCACAGTTGATTTGATTATCAGCTGATTTCGTACAAGTTTAATGAGATCTATGAGTTGTATGCTTCAGTTATCCTCTTTGCTTGGGCTCCTTATTCAACTTGTTAAAACTGGCTTCACCAAAAGTGCACAGCGTCTGGACGGTATATATGCATTGCTTCTCATTGGGAAGATTGCATCTACTGATATTAAAGCAGGTTTAATGTTCTCTACTTGTTTCCTTGTCATTGTTCTTGTGTTCATGTGCCTGCCCTTCGATAGGGATTGGGAGACTGAACCAGCAGCCTCACTCTTTTAATTATTAGTTGAAAGCTTTAACCGTGGGCTCAAGAATGGAAAATCTTCTTTCTGTTCCCAGATTCCTAGTGCTTTGACATTTGACTTATGTTTCTAGTGCTGATATTTTGCCTTCTTCTTTTTCTTTTTCTTTTTTGGCAGAGGAGACTCTGGTCAAAGAAAAGATCTGGTCTTTGGTATCTCAAAATGAGCCATCTATTGTACAAATCTCAATGGTACCTATCCAATGACTTCTTGGTTTTCGGTAACATTGTATGATTTTTCTGACTTCATTTGAATAGCAGGCGACAAAGCTGTCAATTGAGGACTGCATGGCTATTGTTGATCTTCTTGAGGTGCTACTAGTGGAACATTCCCACAGGTTGACCTTCGTAGTACTGCAAAAGTCTGCTGTCAAATATTTATTGTGGCATCTGGATTAAATCCCTCGGTGGTTTTCTTAATTATGCAGTGTATTGGAAGCCTTTTCTGTTGAATTAGTGTTGCAGGTACCAATTTTCATGCTCAAAAAATTTTCTTATACTATATTTATGCAATATTAACCACTCTTAAGTGGTGCAGTTGTTACTCTACTTCTTGTGCCATCCAAGTTGGAATGTTCGCAAAGCATCCCATAATGCCACTAGAAAGATAGTTACTGCCATTCCACAATTATCTGAAACTCTGTTATGTGAGTTCAGAAATTTCCTTTGTGTGGTTGTAGAGAAAACACGTACACTGAAGATGAGGTAAGATTCCTTAATTTGGTTAATTGTTGGTAGCCCAAAGTGATGAATTATCTAGGATTGATTGAAGTGCTTGGATGTGGATCTAGTTAATTGATTTCTGCAGATACTCTAGCTCACATGTAATTCTTTTCCTATGTATTTCTGGATTTTAGTTTAATGGATCACTAACCGTATATATCTAGCTTTCACCCTGTTACTGAATTATTATATCTAGATTCCACTTGTCTCAAAGATGAATCTGAAGTAATATGTTTGTAGTGATGCAGATAATTCCTTGGACAACCAGGTTCCTCTGCTTCCATCTGTTGAAGTAATAGTGAAGGCTTTAATTGTCATATCATCTGCAACTCTTACTCATTCTCCAAATGTATCTACCCACATCATATTCTGCTGCCATCATTCGTGCCTAGTTGGCACCGTTAAAAGAGATGCTGTTTGGAGGGTACAACCCCCTCTTTCTTCCTCTCTCATTTATTGTCTCTCTCTGTATTATATATGTATACATATGTCTGTGTAATATTCACTTACAATCAGAAAATTGGAAACTAACTTGTCTGGGTGGTTGTGGGTGCATATGCTTCTTTTCCAAAAGCTTCTAAAGCATTATATAAACCTGTTATCGGAGAATGTTCTTTGAAGATGCCGAAGCATATCTGATACTCTGTATTCTTAGAAATACAGATGCCACCTGTACTCATTTGATTAAGTCCATCTTTACTTGATAAGAAAATTTTCTGTTGTCAAAGACATATGGCATGTCTTCTCCCATGTAGCAATGTAAAAACATTGTTATCTGGGAACACTTTCAAGATTAATTAGATGCAATAGACAAACTCAGTGCACAAGATGCAAATGATCCATGTGTAATGCCAAGTGTGCAAGTTTAATTGTTCCAATATACCAAAATAAAAGTTAATGGAAGCATACAGATTTGGTGGAAATGTTCAGTGTAACAGTATGATGATGAATAACAGTATGATGGTGAACGTTGAGCCAAACAAATAAATAAGTTTTAACTGCTGGATCACACATATCAAGTTATTTTCTGTAATGGATTGCATGGGTCATGGTCATGTCAGTATAGATAATAACTATAATTTATGTTTTTCCTTTTGCACAAGTAATAGAGTCTAAAAGTTGCACAAGAATTTGAAAGCTGGGGAAGGAGGAGGTTTTTAACCTTCCCGACCAATAAATTGCAGCCTCATTGGCGTCAATGTTATATAAGCTCTTTTTGTTGACTCATTTGGTTTAGCTCCTTTTCATCCATTTTTCAGAGGCTCTCTAAGTGTTTGCTAAGACTTGGATTGGATGTTGTGGGTGTTGTTTCTGCTAATATCGAGACTGTCTGCAAGGTAAGCTCTTAACCTTTCATTTGTTGTTTGTTATATTTCTATGAAGGTTATATGTGCTTCCTGGTTGCTTGGTTGTATCCTTTCCCAGTCATTTGCTGAACCACTATGTTTACAGTTGTATATGTATAAACTAGAATTGTACATTCTACGGTTGAACCACTACGTTTACAGTTGTATATGTATAAACTAGAATTGTACATTCTACAGTTTAGCCACTAACCTTCAATGTTTCTTTTTACAGGATTTGCTAGGAACAACTGGATTGATGAGTTCAAATCCTCTTGAACAAGATGCAGCAATAAATTCTTTATCAACTTTGATGTGTATCTTACCTAAAGACACATATATGGTGTTTGAAAAGGTTTTTTTTTAGGTCTGCTTGTCTTTTACTGCTGTCATTATCTGTTGTGAAAGCTTACTAAATCTTTCTTTGATCTCACCAGCACTTGAAAGGTCTTCAAGATCGAAGTTTACATGATATGTTATCAGAAATTGACATCCAGGTACATTTCATACGCTCATGTAGCTCACTGAATCTAGATTTGCTGTCTTTGTTTTTGGTTTTGCCCCATTCTAACTACTTTTAGAGTTTGGTTGTATGGGGAATTAAGGAATTCCCTTTTGTTTTAATATGTGATGCATTCAGTTAAGTCTGGTGAAGTGAATTATACTACCTTTGAAATTTAAGATGTTGCAGAGTTGGCATTTCTTTTGATACTAGCTGCGATTGCTAATAGAAATTATTTATAAAGTCATAGCAGAGACAATATGAGCACTCAACAATGTCCATATCCCTAATCATGTTTAATGCCACTTATAATGCAAAATCACAAATATTTGTAAAATCGTTTGAGTTCCTTTCAGTCTGATCAAATTCTTCTTTTCTGCATGTATAGAATTATGCAAGTATGAGAATCCAGTTCTTTTATCAATTCAGTTGAATTCAAGAATAAATTATTCTATACCAAATAACTGGGGCAAAGCATCCTTTAAATTTTGTTTTAAATTCTTCTCTTTTAGGGAACTTTAAAAATGAAGGAGAGATGTTTTTGTTCTTTTTTCTATCGGTGTTTTATGTGCTTAATCAATATACGGTGCATGAAAGCAGGTGTTGTTTTTGACTTTACAATTATGTGGCAAGATCTTTTCTTTTACATGTAAAAAGTCTACAATCACTATGATAGATTAGCTTTGGTTTTGGGCAAATTGGAGTCTCCGTGCCATAAAATCATTAAACGAAAAGGTTAAATTGATCTTTTATGACCATCAGTGCTTGTTAAAGTTGAGCTACTCTCATTTTCTAGTGGACTTGTGATTTGTCTATATTTGTTGTGAGGGTTGTGTTAGGCTCACCCATCATTGCAGGTATTTGGGTTGAAAGATTTCTCCACATTTCCATCTCTATTTCTGATTATGACTTTTTGGGGACTATTTTGTAGATTTCCAGTACTTTTTCCCCAATATCTATTTCTGATTATCAGTTTTTGGGGGCCGTTTTGTAGATTTCCAGTGCTTTGTCCCCAATAGGCTGTGTCTTCCCTTAAGACTTCTTAGGATATCTTCATGAAGAACATGTTAGACCTTCATGGCCAATGCCATGGAAGCTATTTTGATTGGTTCATGTCGGAAAAACTTTGATTTAAAAAGGAGGAAAATTGTTAAGACATGTTAAGATTTGGTGGAGAGCAATAGAAGATAGACTGCATAGAACTGGACAACCTCTAATCGTTGATTGGGAGGAGATGAAGCTAAATTTAAAAGAAAAATACCTGCTATCTCTGTATCAACATGGCCTCCAAGAATAACTTACAACACTTGGGCAAGGAGTGATGTCTTTTATAAATTACATGGAGAAATTTGATGCGCTTTCTATTATATATGGAGGAATGGAAACAGACTCAATATCTGATTATACAAGTAGATTTAGGGTAGAGATTTCAAAGAACTCATAATGCAAAGATGTGCTTATCAATTGGCTTTACAAGTGGAGCAGTATTTGGGGTCAATACATAGAGAAATGGAATTGCTAATGCTCATAAGCTATCTATTGTGAACTTTGATCTCAACTCAAGACAATCCAAACTAGATAGGGAAGTAATGGAAATAATTGCCTTTGATGCAAGTAAACATACAACGTGGCCAAGGAATGAAATGCATAATATTTTAATGAATATAAGTGTGAACCTGAAATTGGAGACTTATCAGGAGAAAACTCAACTGAAGGATTGGTCAACGGTGGTTGAGAATGCTTTTAATTTCAAGGTCAACTATCGTTTACTTAGGGAGATACAGGTTTGCCGATAGATGTCTACTGTCAATGCAATATATGCAATTTTCACTTAGTTTTTTAAAAATTATGTTTATCAATATGGTATTCACTAATCACTATGCTTAAGTTAATATCTATGGAGTTAGAGTTTAGTTTCTAAGTAGTCAAAAGTAAAGTTATGTTCAGATTAGAATAGGATGTCAGAATATCTGTTCTATATTAACAGTTTTCTTTATATTGTTGATTATTACGGAATTCCTATATCTTCAGACCCAGAAGTGTGAACCTATCTCCCTTAAGAGTGATTCATAAAATCCTGAAGTGATTTTTAGGTTCAACTTGTCTGAAGTTAGCGGTGTACATATATTGATCAAAATTTTGTTTAAGCATATCTCTGGTTACCCTACATCAAACAAACTGGATACATCTAGACCATAAATGTTATAAATAGAACAAAAGCTACAGGCTAATATAGAGCTTCCCAGTGGTAAACTTCAAGTTGAGATTTATATTGACCTGCCAATACTTTTCCACATGCATGGTGTTCAGTCTATTGAGTGGAAAAATGAAAGTGATATCCTTGCTTATGAAAATCTATAGCCTCAAGAATCCTAGTAAGTATATCCTCGTACAATTATCAGGTTATAATGTAAATTCAGTTATCATATTCCTTATTTTGTTGGAAAGAGGGTGTAATTATTGTCATTGAACTTCTCTCTCTGCAATGTTAGATCCTTTCTTTTCTGTTGAATGGCATGAATTTGTAGATAGGTGTGTATACTGTTCTTTCAGGATAAGTTGATTAGCTTGTGGTTATTTTGTGGGACTACAAATCTTTATTTCCAGAAGATACATTTCTATTGCAATTCCAGCAATACCATGTTATCTTGCTGCTTTACATGTTCTCTTTTTTTGACATTGATAGGATATTTTTACATGGTGTTTTCATTTAGTTTTTACTTTCTTTTTGTTTTTATGGTTATGGTGGATGGTTGAAGATTAAAGCTATCAGTTGACTAGCAAAGTGGACTATTACAGAATTATAGAGGAGAGCAAGGAGCAATTACTTACAACAGTGATACTCTTTTGAGTTATGCTGGAAAAAAGTTATAAGGATTTTGTTTATGTCAATTTTGATGAGAGTATTAGTGAATGGGTTACCGTATATGATTGCAAGCCTTTATATATAGGGTCATACTGCAAGTTAAAAGCCTTGCACAAATAAATGCATTTATTCTATCCCTCTTTGCTTGTAATTGTTCCTCCGTCTCACAATCTTCTTTACTGCCTATCTCATAGTTCTGAAATTTTCTTTTCCACTTTTTACAACTTTGGTCATGCCTATAAACTTGCTTCTTTCTCAAGGTTATGATCGTCATGCAGTAATGGATGTGATTATGTTGTTTTTCATTTATCCAATCTGACTAATTCATGGTTTGCATGCATGTTTGTTTTTCATTTGACCGCATTTTCTTTTATGCCCTTTCAGATTTTTTGTACTCCAGAAGGAATGCTTTCCAGTGAGCAAGGTGTTTATGTTGCAGAGCCTGTCGCTGCTAAGAACTCTAAACAAGCAAAAGGCCGTTTTCGTGTCTATGAAGACCAAGATGGCATGGTATTATTGTCTATTGTAACTTTTTAGTAGCTCTTTTATCTACCAATCCTTATTTCATTCACATTGGACCTTTGGATTTTTACTGAATTTGCATTTAACCCAGGATAACATCAATTCTAACCATTCTATGAGGAAAGATTCAGCTGTGAAAGATATTGGTGGCATGGGTAAAAAGGATACAGGGAAATCAATGAAGAAAGCTGGCATGTTTCTGCAATCTGCATATTGGTTAATAATCTCCTTCCACTTGGAATTCGTTGTTCTAACATACTTTCTATGTTGTTGTTTTTGGGTTTTCAAGAAAAGGGAAAGACTGCAAAAGAAGAGGCACGTGAATTATTGCTGAAGGAGGAGGCCTCCATTCGTGACAAGGTCCAGGCTATACAAAAAAACCTGAGTTTGGTGCTTAGGGCTCTTGGTGAAATGGCTGTGTCCAATCCCATATTTGCTCACAGTCAATTACCTACACTGGTTTGTATCCTATAAATTAATTTTTGTTGATCTTGCAGTGCTTCTTGCATTTATGACTACTAAGGAAAATTGCACGTAATTTCTAATGTTAGCTTGTTGCTGAGATTAGCTGGTGGTCGTTCACATGTAATGTCTATTACTGCTGCTTGTTTTAAATGTAACTTGTGTGTTCTCTTTAGTGTTTGTGAATCTGTTCTTTGAATTTCTTCCCATCCCATTTATTTCATAGTCCAGTAAGGTTCTAGTTCTTTATTTGTGGTTTTCAGGTCAAATTTGTTGAGCCTTTGCTTCGGTCACCTATAGTAAATGATGTGGCTTATGAAACCTTGGTGAAGCTATCAAGATGTACTGCTCCTCCTCTTTGTAATTGGGCTCTTGACATAGCCACTGCTTTACGTATCATTGAAATTGAAGAAGGTAGTATTCTATTGGATCTCGTTCCGCCAGCTGGTAAGGGGGAAACCAATGGAAAACCAGCCCCTGGTCTTTTTGAGAGAATAATTCATGGCCTACATGTGTCATGTAAATCCGGTCCTCTTCCCGTGGATTCATTTGCTTTTGTATTTCCAGTAAGTTACAAATTTCTTGTAGCTTGATCAGTTATGCAATCTAATGTATTATTGACTCGAAATCATTGTTGATCAGATAATGGAGAGGATTCTTCTATCTTCTAAGAAGACTGGACTTCATGATGATGTGCTTCAGATTATGTACTTGCACATGGATCCCATGTTACCACTTCCTAGGCTCCGGATGATATCAGTTATGATCAATTCCATCATAATATACATATGCAATACATTCTATATTGAGTTATCTTTGCATGATTGTCTTTTTTCAGTCACAAAAATACTTTTTCATTCTACCTTGCAGGCTCTTTATCATGTCCTAGGTGTGGCTCCATCATACCAAGGATCTGTTGGACCAGCCCTGAATGAGTTGTGCCTTGGTCTACAACCACAAGAAATAGGACCTGTATGCATTCCACGCTTGGTTGTTTACTTGAACTAACTGAGCAATTAATCCAAATGCTGATTAATTCTCGTAAGTTCTGTTTTTCAGGCTCTCTATGGAGTGTATGCAAAAGATGTCCATGTAAGAATGTCATGCTTGAATGCTATAAGATGCATACCAGCTGTCTCTAACCGTTCTGTTCCTCTGAACGTTGAGATTGCAACAAGCCTGTGGATAGCTCTACATGATCCAGAAAAGGTTTAGTTGTAAACCTGATTCATCTCCAACTTAAAATTGCATTGAAATTATCTGAACTCTTTATTCAAATCAAGCATGCATGCCATGGACAAATAATTCTAAACCTTTACACGTGTGATTTTATCTTCCACTAGAGGTGATGGATCACTATTCAAAATTTATTGTTATTTTGGTAGTTTGATAAGTTCTTAATTCATCATTGTATTTTTTGTCATTTTCACTTTGTTATTGATATATCCCTATGGTTTCTGACAATAAAAATGTTTATGTGGGTTATTGACCATGGTCTTGTTTGCCCTTGTAAGGAATGCTGAGATTTTTTTTTTGAAAAGTAATGCTGAGACTCGTTATAATAGCCATAATTGTGTGGGCAAATTTTACTAAATGCTGATTAGATTGTAAGCATCATGTCAGATGACCATGTGATCCAGAAGTTGTTACATGAAGTTTGGTTTGACCAACATATATGAAACATTATATAGTCCTTAGCATTCACTTAATAGTGAATTTGGGTTCCTGTATATTCTAGCTTGTCAAGTGCTTGTCCAGATCCTTTCGCTAGATCTGGTTAATCTGATCTTACCTAGCCCTGAATAGAGAGGATAAGACCTTACTCCTTAGTGTAGAATTCATTACTTGATTTGGATAATTTGATGCCTTCTCCTTTTCTCCCATTCCTCAAATACAAAAATAGCTTTGTAAATTAATGTAGCACTTAATTTGGCAAATAGAACTTTGTTTAGATCTACCAGTGGTTAAATCTCATTTGTTTTTTCATAGTAATCAAATGCAAAAGGCATCAACAAAGCATTATTAATTAGTATTCTTTAAGGTTCTGGGAGTCTAGATAGCATACCACATCATCTGGTGCTATTCTGAATAAATTAAAAGAAACAAGCTACTGGTTTAGAAGTGGATGCTTGCCTTCAGGCGCTTGTAAATGCACTGAATCTTCAATAGGATTATGGTTCTCTGAGCTTTTCTTTCTTGCATAACTTTGTAATCAAGATGAAAGTTAGCATAATACTTTGGTTTGCTCCCCTTACTTGTTACAGTGGTTTATTTATCTCTTAAAAATATATTTTATAATCAGTTTCTTCCACATTATTGATTGTTAGAGATTTATTTTTATTGAAATTCTTATGCATTATTCTTGCCAAGCTTGGTGCTCTGCTCAGTTCTGGTGCATACTTTGTTTATTTTCCACCTTTTTCTTTAATGACTAATCCTTCCTGTAACAAGAATCTCAGTGTTGTTCATGATTTATTTTGCTTTTTTCTTCTGATTAAATATGTTTTTATTGCATCATCTTGGAAGCGAATTGCTTGCTTGACGACTTATATTTGCAGTCAATTGCTGAAGCTGCTGAGGATATATGGGACCGCTATGGCCATGACTTTGGGACTGATTATTCTGGTCTGTATAAGGCACTTTCTCACCTAAATTACAATGTCCGCTTGGCAGCTGCCGAGGGGTTGGCTGCTGCTTTGGATGAAAACCCTGATTCTATGCAGGTTTGGTTTCTATCAAATTCTGGTGTTTGCTTTAGTCATTATGTTTTCTAAATGTCTGCTCTTCTTGTCAGGAATCACTTTCAAATTTATTTTCTTTGTATATCCGTGACATTGGTTTTGGTGAGGACAAGACTGATGCTGGTTGGCTAGGCAGACAAGGAATTGCATTGGCCTTACATTCTGCTGCTGATGTTCTGAGAACGAAGGACCTTCCTGTTGTTATGACATTCCTTATATCACGAGCATTGGTAAGCTGTTCCTCCCTGAATTGGCTAATGTTTTTCCTTCTCAACTTTGAAGTCAAATATTCAAGTATGAATGCTTCTTTTCTCCCTATTAGTTATGATTATGGAGTCAAATCACTTCTGCCTCCTGCCAGTCTTGAGTGTTTCCTATAGAGTGGTATTTTGTTGACAAGTCGATTTGTTCCCAATTTTGTCATATATGTTTTATTTTTTCTAGAGACAAAATGGAGAATTATCATGTTTGATTTTGATTTTTTCTTGTTTTTTATCAACCATATATTTTTTTGTGATGAGTATGTTCTACAGCGGTGTGCTGTCAATATTTGAGGGCAGACCACTCTGCCAAAATTGAAAGAAAAGGAGATGGGGACAATTAATTGTCAAATGAAGATTTTAATTGATTTTATTATTTGCCAATATCAACAATATTGCCAATTATGTGGTCATGATTTGATTATCTTGAAGTAGCAGTTATGCTGCCAATGGCTTCTGATGGTTCATTTGGTAAGAAATATTGGGTGAGACTAGAACCTGTGTCTTGATGGCTATTAGGGGTTGAGCAAATATGGTGCATGTACACATACATGATAACACCCCTGAAATGATACAATTACAGCTAAAACATTTGTGCTTTTGATATTGTAGGCTGACCCTAATGCAGATGTTCGTGGAAGAATGATAAATGCTGGCATCATAATTATTGATAAGCATGGGAAAGAGAATGTTTCCCTGTTATTTCCAATCTTTGAGAACTATTTAAACAAAAAGGTTAGTTTTGATTCTTCGGTTACAAATGTTTGCATCCATAACTTGCTTGATTTTGCCCCAGATTGACAACAGATTGTTGAATATCTGTCTTATTGATCTCATGAGTATTATATGAGATCCCATAAGTGAGATTGCTTTTTCTAGACCATTTAGGGGGAAAAAAAATAGAAATGCAGTTCCAATGAAGGGTATAGTTAAGGATCCATTATCTTATTCTGATCCAACTTTTGCTGTTATAGATGTTGAAACAGTTTTTCTTTATCCATTGTTGATGAATCTTGTTCTTTATTCCTTAAGAAGTCTCATAATATGAATTTAACCTCTGCCCTTCTTTAGGCCACGGATGAGGAGAAATATGACTTGGTTCGTGAAGGTGTAGTTATTTTTACTGGTGCATTGGCTAAACATTTAGAAAAGGTTTGCATTTTTTTTTGGGTAAATAAGATTTGTATTTGATTATACTGTATTTACTTTGGTAAAAATTAGTTATTCTTTATAATTATGGAAGTTCTGTTCCTCTTCCTTTTTTATTGTCAGGATGATCCTAAAGTCCATATTGTTGTGGAGAAGTTGTTGGATGTGCTGAACACTCCATCTGAAGCTGTTCAACGGGCAGTGTCTACATGTCTATCTCCTTTGATGCAGTCTAAGCGAGTAATAATAATTGTTTACTTTAACTGGGTTATCTGTGTATCATAATTGTGTGCATCTGTTATTGGCACCTTCTCAGCTTTTGATCATATTCTGATATTTTTACATACAATAATATATCTGAAAGTTTGTAACCTCCTTGTTAGCCATCAACTTGAACTCATGTTGAGCTTCATTCTTGCAGGGTGAAGCACCTGTTCTTGTATCCAGATTGTTGGATCAACTGCTGAAAAGTGACAAATATGGTGAGCGCCGAGGAGCTGCTTTTGGACTTGCTGGGGTTGTTAAAGGATTTGGAATATCTTGCTTAAAGAATTATGGAGTGATTTCTGCATTAAGGGAAGGTCTTTTAGATAGGTAAATTATTTCTTGCTAATAAAATTAGGTTGAAGTTGTATCCTTGGTTCATATTTTAACCCATTTCACTTTCTAAGTTCCTTTAGTGACTGTGAATGTGTTTTCTGTTCCTCTCGTGGCAAAGTTGAGTCTGCTTCCTATTTGCTCTGTTTCTATTTTTAGCAATCTAAATTTTGTTTAACTTCTTCTCTTAGATGGTGTTGCACATGTTGTGGGTTTCAGCTCTACAGATCAATTATGGACTTGAACGTGTAAATTGAATGGTTATGGTATTTGATGTGCTTCTTGGTTTCTTTGAATGTCAGGAATTCTGCAAAATGTCGTGAAGGAGCTTTACTAGCTTTTGAGTGCTTATGTGAAAAACTTGGAAAGTTGTTTGAACCGTAAGAATTTAAACTCTTTCTCCAAGCAAGTGAAATGACCTTCAAGTGTTCTTTTTCAGCACATGATAACTTCTTTTTCATTGTTGGGATTCAGGTATGTGATTCGAATGTTACCATTACTTTTGGTTTCATTCTCTGATCAAGTTGTTGCGGTTCGTGAAGCTGCTGAGTGTGCTGCTCGAGCAATGATGTCTCAACTTAGTGCACAGGGCGTTAAGCTTGTGCTTCCATCCCTTTTAAAAGTATATATTTTGGATTCATGCATCTAGTACTTATCAGATAGTTTGATTTGGTGATACATCATACCGCTTTACTGGTGAAGATGCATGTCGTCTCGTTGTACCATTTTGTACATCCCAGCAAAGGTTCTTTTGATAGTACTTTGATAGTGTGATTTTCTGTGATGCTTACTGACATGGTGGAATCTTAAGGTGGATTTAATGTTTTGATTTGAGAATGGAAAATAATGATTTTGATATACTATTTCATTGCCTTTTCAACCCAAGTATCTGAATGTAATGAAGATGTTGACAGAGGATTACCTATATATAATACATACATGTTCATTTATGGGTTCCATTATATGTATATCTGTGGTTTTCTAATATATATATTTTCCATGTACAGATAAAGTTTCATATTTATCACAAAGTTTGACACTTCGTTGTTGGCATGAGTACTATGGTCTTTTCCATTCAAAATTCTTACTGTTGTGGTCATCCAATATTGCTTGATTGTCCATTGTCTTTTATTGCCTAAACATTCAGGGTCTTGAAGATAAAGCGTGGAGGACAAAGCAAAGCAGTGTGCAACTACTTGGTGCTATGGCTTACTGTGCTCCTCAGCAACTCTCCCAATGCCTTCCTAAGATTGTTCCAAAACTGACCGAGGTTTATCTTAGTCTAAATCCAACCCGATAGCTTTTCCTTTCGTAAACCAAACTCTAACTCTTGATATTGCTGTTCCCAGGTATTAACTGACACACATCCCAAAGTCCAGTCAGCAGGACAAACAGCACTCCAGCAGGTTGGAGTTTTATTTATTGTTTCTCTCCTGGTTTTCCACCATAGTTCCCCTAACCTGTCTTTGCTGGTGCCTTTCTTAGGTTGGGAGTGTTATAAAGAATCCAGAGATATCATCCCTTGTCCCTACACTTCTCATGGGACTTACAGATCCCAATGACTATACCAAATATTCCCTTGATATTCTTCTCCAGGTAAGATTTATTTGATGGAAAATTTGAATCCATTTTTCTAGTTTCATTTGACAAACTCATGGTTCTAAGTGCTCATCTATTTGTTGCAGACTACTTTTGTTAATTCCATTGATGCCCCTTCACTTGCTCTGTTAGTGCCAATAGTTCATAGAGGTTTAAGAGAGAGGAGTGCTGAAACTAAAAAGAAAGCTTCACAAATCGTTGGAAACATGTGTTCATTAGTTACCGAACCAAAAGATATGATTCCTTACATAGGGTTGCTTCTTCCCGAAGTTAAAAAGGTACCTCTTGTCAACTTGTGTTATTGGTGTATGGATTGGCTCTAATGTTATCCGTAAAATATGCAAATAGGTCCTTGTGGACCCAATTCCTGAAGTCAGGTCTGTTGCGGCAAGGGCCATCGGATCCCTTATCAGAGGCATGGGAGAAGAAAACTTCCCAGATCTTGTTCCTTGGCTGTTTGATACTCTTAAATCTGATAACAGCAATGTTGAGCGCTCGGGAGCTGCTCAAGGTTTGAGTGAGGTAAAAATCATAAGAATTCAACTTTTATTCTCGAATACTTAAGGGTACTACTAAACTTTGTAAAAATATTTCATAATTATAGCGTCAAGCTAAGAGTACGCAGACAAGTCTATAATTTTTAACCCCCAATTGAATTCATTAGTTGATTTAATCAGGAATCTTTCTCTATGTCTTAACAAAGACACTTATATGAGTTGCTGGTACGTCATAATTATCAAGCCTGTCCTTTCTGAAGAAAACTCTACTCTATGGTTATCATGTAGGTTTTGGCGGCACTTGGAACAGAATACTTTGAACATGTACTTCCTGATATTATCAGAAACTGTTCTCATCAAAAGGCATCTGTGCGTGATGGATACTTAACACTTTTCAAGGTGAGCATATTGAATATGCGATAATTCTTAAATTTTTGGGAGCTTTTACTTACACGAACCTTGTCTAATTTTTTTGATTCTTTTGCAGTATCTTCCTAGGTCTTTAGGTGTTCAATTTCAGAACTATCTGCAGCAGGTGCTGCCTGCAATCTTAGATGGTAATTTTTCTTTTTTATTGTGAAATGGTGAGCTTTTTAAAATTTTTGGGTCCTCTGTCCAGTTTAATTGGTTTTTAAGATACTAACTGTGTTTATACTTCTCCAGGTCTCGCTGATGAGAATGAGTCTGTACGTGATGCTGCATTAGGTGCTGGGCATGTCCTGGTGGAGCACTATGCCACAACGTATGCATGTGCTTGGTCTTATTTTCCTTTTTTATTTACTCACATGAACTTTAGGATTTTGTCTGTTCTGCATTGTTTTTGTGGCGAAAGCTTTTTAGTTGTTGAAAAGTGACAGATGCATTGTGTTGTATCTCTTCTAACATCTTTTATTGCTGTTGTTACTTTTCTTTTGTTCATTTTCAGGTCATTACCTCTTCTCCTTCCAGCTGTTGAGGATGGTATTTTCAATGATAGTTGGCGTATTCGCCAAAGTTCTGTTGAATTGTTAGGAGATCTCTTGTTTAAGGTATTTATTCCTTGACCTCTTGATACTGGTTTGTGGAACTCTTTAGAGCCAGCTCTTTTGGTGGCAATTTCCTGAATTGTTTTAATTAAAAAAAGGTTGCTGGAACATCTGGAAAAGCTTTACTTGAGGGTGGTAGTGATGATGAAGGTGCTAGTACTGAAGCACATGGTCGGGCTATCATTGAGGTATTAGGCAGGGAAAAGCGCAATGAAGTCCTTGCTGCATTATAC
Organism: Erythroxylum domingense; assembly: GCA_025594535.1. Classification (NCBI taxonomy): domain Eukaryota; kingdom Viridiplantae; phylum Streptophyta; class Magnoliopsida; order Malpighiales; family Erythroxylaceae; genus Erythroxylum; species Erythroxylum domingense. The sequence continues at coordinate 14,204,959 of JANQBM010000220.1, read as the reverse complement.
ATGGTTCGTACTGATGTCAGCATATCTGTACGTCAGGTAATGTAACTGAAAATTTGTTTTTCTTGCCTTTCTTGTGCACTTCTCTTGTATCTGTTACTGTTGCATGTTACAAAACCTGCAAATTTGTTTTACACTATTGGCAGGCTGCCTTGCATGTCTGGAAAACTATAGTGGCAAATACTCCAAAGACGCTGAAGGAAATTATGCCAGTTTTGATGAACACTTTGATATCTTCTCTTGCATTCTCTTCCTCTGAGAGGCGACAGGTTTACTTTTCTATTCTGAACCATGTGAATTTTCTCATTGGATTGTAAAATGTTCATATCAATAAAGTGATTTCAACTTTAGGTTGCTGGACGAGCACTGGGTGAACTTGTTAGGAAGCTCGGTGAAAGAGTACTTCCTTTGATAATCCCAATCTTATCCCGTGGACTGAAAGATCCGGATTCTAGCAGAAGACAGGTAAGCTTGTTTGCAGCGACAGTATTCAGTATTCAAATTTTGCTATGAATCATCTGCAACTGCAACTCTAATCTGAATTCATACATTCTGGAGTCTTATAATTTCTTATGCTCTGGTTGAGGAAAATTTTCCATTTCTCTTGGTCTCCAGAATCATATATCACCAGGAAAGATAGTTTGTCACTGAGATTGGTTTTTAATAGGTCTTTAATACTTTGTCTTTACTTGTTCTCTTGATTGCTCTTATCTAGTAGTGCCACCTTTGGAGGAAATGGCCTCTGTTATTAGTAGTTAACCATTGGAATGGCAGCGTTGCATGCATGGGACTTCCACACTTATAGATCTTTTTCTTTTCCTTTTTGTCTATCAAAATGAATGAGCATAGGAGTTGGTAGTTTAGTCTGGAATGGATACGAACTTTCATATATATACTTGCTTCCTGTGATTCTAATATGATCTGAAATGACAGGGTGTATGCATTGGTCTGAGTGAAGTAATGGCAAGTGCTGGGAAGAGTCAGTTATTGAGTTTCATGGACAATCTAATCCCTACTATTAGGACTGCGCTTTGTGACAGGTTCGTTGTAATTTTTGACATGTCTTATAGAGGACATTCTGCTAAAACAAACACTGTATGTATTCACAGCATCCCTGAGGTTCGAGAGTCTGCTGGCTTAGCATTCAGTACACTTTACAAGGTTTATTTCCTGGTCTTTGTTTTTCAAACTATTTAGTTTCAGTGAGATTACCTATTTTGTCATATTATTATCATTATTCAGAGTGCTGGAATGCAAGCGATTGATGAAATTGTTCCAACACTGCTGCATGCTTTAGAGGACGAGGAAATGTCTGATAATGCTCTTGATGGTCTCAAACAGATTTTAAGGTATAAATTATGCAGCACAGATTTTTTGTTTAATCTCCTCTATTACTCTGTTTCTTGTGTTGACCATTGCTCCTTCATTCTTTTATATTTTCTATAATTTCAGTGTCAGGACTACTGCTGTGTTACCACACATTTTGCCAAAACTGGTCCATCTTCCTCTTTCGTATGGCTAGCTTTCCCTGATTTTCAACCAACTCTACTTGTTTTCTGACTCATATTCTGTTACTAATATCTTGAACCACATTCAGTGCCTTCAACGCACATGCACTTGGAGCTTTGGCAGAAGTTGCAGGACCTGGTCTCAACCTTCATCTTGGTACCGTTCTTCCTGCTTTACTTTCCGCAATGGGTTCTGAGGACAAGGTATGTAGAAAATGGTAAAGCCACCTTTATCTCGTTTCCTATCTTACAATAACTCGTAATTACAGAAGCTTTTCTATTTGTAGGATGTACAAGCCTTGGCTAAAGAGGCTGCAGAAACAGTGGTCTTGGTGATTGATGAGGAAGGTGTTGAGTATCTGATAGCCGAACTTGTTAAAGGTGTTGGAGATAGTGTGGTATGCTGTTATTTATGCTGTTGAGATTTAATCTCTCTCTCTCTCTCTCTCTCTCTCTCTCTCTCTCTCTCTCTCTCTCTCTCTCTCTCTCACTGCAAAAACATCTCAAAGATTTCAGACTTCAATTCGAAGAAATTCATCATATTTGATAGGTTTTTTCTTCAAAAACAGCAAGCTATATTTAGCTGATGAGGCTCCAAACATGATAACTGCACTGATTATATTGCTAAGTGACCCGGATTCTGTGACGATTGCGGTAGTGCTTTTCTGTATGTTGCTTCTTCTATCATTCTGTTGTCTTCTGCATATAATATCTTGTTCAATAGGTTGCTTGGGAAGCTTTGTCGAGGGTTGTTGGTTCAGTTCCAAAGGAGGTACTACCCTCATATATAAAACTAGTGCGTGATGCTGTTTCTACATCAAGAGATAAAGAGCGAAGAAAGAAAAAGGTCTGCCATCATAGTGTGAAAAAATAGATCATCATACAGTAACTATAAATTGTTTGCCAAAAATCTGTCATATGTCCCTTTGTTTCATTTTTCCATTCCATCTGTTATTTGTGAAACATTGATTAGAAATACATTTATCTGCAGGGAGGGCCAGTTCTCATTCCTGGTTTCTGTCTCCCAAAAGCTCTTCAGCCATTGCTACCAGTATTTCTCCAAGTATGTTTCTATTCAATGGATTGTTTAAGTTATTTTCTTTGATTTACCAAAAATGGAATTAAAGAATTTCTTAGCTTCTTTAGATTATTTTTCATATTGATTTTGACAATCACACTTACCTTCTTGGACTTAACCATGAGAATGAAAACTCTTTGGATACTGTCTGAAGTCGCGTCTTCCCTGTACACAGTCCCAAATGTTTAGTGAAAATTAGCTGCTAATACAATGCATCTGATATTGTTTGAGACTTTCTTTGGTGAACTAAGTATGCAGAACATGTTGTGTAAGAACTTTTTCGAGAACATAAAGGCCACCAGAATTTGTCAAAAGCATTCCTTTTATCCGTAGAAATTATTTCCTATAGGCTCAGATACCATGTCTCATTTGAAACTAGTTAGTTTGTTCTTCCTTTCAAATGTGGAATCGAAGCTCACATGAAGTAAGATTTTAAACCTTCTTTTCTTTCTTTCCATCTTTGGTTAAATATTATATCTGCTTTTATGATCACACAATATGCTCCATCTGAATTTTCTTCTTCACTTCTAGGAATATGATGTAAATTCCAACGGTATTGGTAGCATTTGTTTCATTTAGTTGATACGTTAGATGTAGAGTTTTGGTTTTGGTTTGAATTTTGACACCCTTTGAATTTTTGTAAAACAATCCCTATTTAAAATGAAACAGAAAAATGTAAGAAAATGCAGACTTCTGTTTTGCTTTCCCTATGGAATATTTAATCTTTATTTCCATAGGTTAGAACTTGAAATATCAGAGCATTTACTCCAGTAAATTAAGCCAAAGATATTTGATCATTGCAGTATCAGTTTACTGGAATAAGCACAAAGGAGACTGAAATTTGGATAGATTCTGTACTAGGATTCGATTATACGACAAATATAACTGTTTTTAAAATCCTTTTGGCACTGTTTTTGGCTTTATGCACTTGCTTGCTTCTATCTGTCATTTCATGTCCTTACTTTATTAGAAGAGATTAAAGTAAATCAGGTTACTGTCTTGTTTCTCTACTCCTTTATCATTGTTTAATAAGGAAATGTTTGATGCTATAGTGTATGTCTTCAGGGTCTAATAAGTGGGTCTGCAGAACTTAGAGAGCAGGCAGCACTGGGTCTTGGGGAGCTTATTGAAGTAACTAGTGAACATGCATTGAAGGAGTTTGTCATCCCTATCACTGGGTATGTACAACAGGCTTCTAAGAATGCTCGCTATTTTTGAATTGTGACTGCTAATTTTTTTTTAAAAAGGAAGTGCAGCTCTGGACTTCTTCTTGCTTTGTGCGTATAAATATATTGTTTGACGATATGGTAATTTGGGGGATGATGCTACAAATTTTTCTTGTTTTAGAATGGCTTTATGCATGCTTTGTCATCAGTGGTGCTCTGTTGAAAATCCAGAACTATCTACTCCCTTCTTTATTTTTAGTGCTATAAACTGCATTCAGAAAGTACTTTTTGAGTCTTATTAGGGTCAGTAGATACCCTGGAATTTATGGTTCTAACTTGTTTCTTAATAGCTGATTCCTTCTGAAAGTTTTAGTGTGGCTTGGCTGTCTAGGTAATACTTGTACCATTGAGTTCATGCTCTGACTATTGAGCATCTTGCATGCAAAGGAAAGAAATCTTGCACTTCCAACTGGACAGTTTGTTTCAACAGTAGTCTTCATGATGTTTAACTGTATTAAAATGTGCTTTTAGGCTCATGTGTGACTGTATTTCTCATTTTTAAATTATAGTCATTGTAAGTTTCTATGGTAAATTTCAAGCAAATTGTTTCACACCTTTTCTCACTGAACTATTCTTAATTAATTTTGATTTTACATATTTTATGTATGCAGGCCTCTTATAAGGATTATAGGTGATCGGTTTCCTTGGCAAGTGAAGAGTGCCATTTTATCCACCTTAAGCATCATTATAAGAAAGGGTGGCATAGCACTCCGGCCCTTTCTTCCTCAGCTTCAAACAACATTTATCAAGTGTCTGCAAGACAGTATAAGGTTTGTTTGGATAATTTGTGTTTTGATCCCTATCTGAAACCTACTATTTATATTGGTAAAAACTAAACTCTTATAATTTTTAGTTTGTCCTGAAAATTTCCCTTTCTAAATGAAAGCTCTAGTATATGCTTTTTCTGTTTCGTAGATAGTATGGTGATGATTTTATTTCTGAAACTTGCTCGTTATTTAGCCAAAATATGTTTTCTTTGCATAATTATGTTACAAAACCCGTCTTTGTTATTTTTTCATCCTGAGATCTTGTCTTATGCAGGACTGTTCGTACAAGTGCTGCGCTTGCACTTGGGAAACTCAGTGCTCTCAGTGCAAGGGTTGATCCTCTAGTCACTGACCTCCTATCTAGTTTGCAGGTGGTACTTACTGTTTTGCTTTTTGATTACCACTGATCTTCATAAAGATTTGCTGATGTTGGCATGATATTTCAGGCATCAGATGCTGGTGTCCGTGAGGCAATCCTCACAGCTTTGAAAGGAGTCATAAAGCATGCTGGAAAGAGTTTGAGCAGTGCTGTTAGAACACGTGTATATAGTCAGCTGAAAAATTACATTAATCATGATGATGACCAAGTTAGAATATCCGCTTCCAGCATATTGGGAGTTATGTCACAGGTCTGATTCATGTATCATAGGTTTTATAAATACTAGTTATATCCTCTACGTAACTAAGTTTTAACTCAATCAACAATTTAAAGGGGTTTTATTGCTCACACTTCGCATGGGAATCTATTTCGTCCTATCTTTATCCAGTTGTAGTTGCCTGTTTTTGAGTTCTACCGTAGAGCAAAATTGTTTTTCACTTATCGTTTAAAAAGAAAGTTTTCTTCTATGGCATTGGGAGGTAGAAGTTTTGATAGGAACAATATATTCTTCACTTTGTTGGTTGTATGGCATGAGATGTCTATATTCAAATAAATCAAAGTCTTCCTACCCTGATTTTTTATCTTCTTCCTGTGAAAGAAGTGTTTCTGCTTACCTCAAGTATTTTATTACAGTACATGGACGATGCTCAACTTTGTGAGCTGCTACAGAACCTTTCTGATTTGGCCTCTTCAACAAGCTGGCTTTCTAGGCATGGCTCAGTACTCACCATCTCATCCTTGCTCAGACACAATCCTTCTTCAGTTATTATATCTCCAGAGTTTCCATGTATCATAGACTCCCTTAAAGCTGCCTTGAAAGACGAACAGGTAATACCGTTTAAACCCTCCTAGTTTTACTTTCATATTGTCAATTACTGAATTCTAACTGACTTCTGCAAATCAGTTCCCACTCCGTGACACTTCAATTAAGGCTTTGGGAAGGCTTCTACTTCATCAAATTCAAAATGATGCTTCTAAATCTGCCTTGAATGTGGATATTATATGTTCCATAGTCTCTGGTATGCATGATGATTCTAGTGAAGTCAGAAGAAGGGCATTGTCAGCTCTTAAAGCAGTTGCAAAAGTATGTTAGGGCGATTGTTATTCTAAATTCTTGGATTTGATCAGCCAATTGTTATGAAGGTTTAGAAACTTAAGTATGGTACATTCTATTGCAGGCAAATCCGTCATACATTGTGGTCCATATTGCCATTATTGGCCCTGCACTTGCTGAATGTATTAAGGACAGTAGTAATCCAGTGAGACTTGCTGCAGAAAGATGTGCTTTGCACACTTTCCATTTGACAAAAGGTATTTTCCTTTCCTGAATGCAATCTCTTTGACTTAAATGCTTTCTTGGATATTTTTAATATGACCTATGTGGACTGGATTTTTATTTGTTCTACTATTCTAATGGGCCATTTTGTTCTGTAATTTTACTTTCCCAAAGTTACTCTTGTTTGAGCAAGAACATTATGTGGTTTGCTAATTTAATGACAATTTATTTTCAGGTCCAGAAAATGTATTAGCTGCTCAAAAATATATCACAGGCTTGGATGCCAGACGACTTTCCAAATTTCCTGAGCAAAGGTAATTTTTATGATTTTAGCCTCTTCCCTTTGCTCTGTTGTGATATCACTGTATGGTTTATGTTGGTTATATTTCGTTGTATTTGTTGTTGCAAATAGCAATGCATGTATACATCCCATGATTCATATATATATTTATGAGCATGCAGTGATGACAGTGAAGACAGCGAGGATGACTCGACAAGTAGCTGAAATTGGGTTGCTTGATCATTTTCATCTTTTAAGTGGTTCAAGGGTAGAGTTGTCATACCAGGCGATAAATTGACTTTATATCCCTTATAAGCATCTTCATTTGTCAACAGGTTTGTTTAGCTTTTATACATACGTATACAGCGGAAGATTAGAGATTTGATACCCAAATTTTTGTTGCTTGGGTATAGTTTATACTTCCAAGTTGATGAAAGCTTTAATGTCTCGTACGTAGATAGAGGACAAGCCTATGGCTTACCTTTTGGCGGTACTGCAGTTGTCAACCCAAAATTACTACAATATTTATTCTGCGATACAGAGATTCTTGCTTATCGGAAGCATATTTTTAACTTACACCCATCTCTGGCATGACTGTTATATTGAGTGTTATGGTTATTAGTTGCTACTGGCACTCATGGTGGGATTCTCTTTTATCTCTCATCTCCACAGGCCACCTTTGGCTATAAAGTTATTCTCTCGTCTCCATTGCTATGTTTCAGTCCTTTGATGTGTTTCAGAGGGTTTTTTTTTTCCTGCCTGGGCTCATTGGCGTGTTTTGGTTTTGGTGGCTCCCGTTCCTAATTTCTACTCTAGGTTTTTGGATGTAAATATGGCTAATGATCTGGTGTCGGATTTGGAGAATTTCTGAAGTGCTCGAAGCGAAAATTGTAGACGATGATGTTCCAGAAGGATTTCATCTTATAGTGAAAATTTTCGTCTAAATCCTTCAGAAAGTAATCAGCCAAGAGATGTTTTTCCCTTGTTTGGCATTCTGTCCCAAACTTCATCCATGTCGGAGCTTACGGACAATCTATTCTTGTTTCGATTTTGCAATGTGGTTGGTATGATACTTAGTTCTAGAGGGCAGACCCTGAAACTGAAAACCACCTTGTTGCACTTGAGCGGTGGTGGGTGACGTGCCCCGGACTAATATTCAGTTCTCAGGCTGACCATTCTTTGTTCACGTTTGGAAGCTTCCATTTAATTCACGTTTGGAAGCTTCCATTTAATTGCTTTACGCAAAAGGTGGGTGGTAATAAAGGATTGAATCTATAAGGATTTGTTATGTTTGTCATATACCCAACAAGATAAGAATTTGTTATGTTTGTCATATATCTATTAGGATTTGTTTTTGTTTTATTTTATTTTAAGTATCCTAATTAAGAAGGTTTTCTTGTCCAGTAATAAAAGAAATAAGTTAGCTTTAGAAAATGATTTCAATCAATTCTTTTCGCACTAGAATTAGGACTCTTGCGTATTACGTTAGGGATATAAAAGGGAGAGTTAACAAATATTTTAGGGACTTGAAAATATTACTTTAATAAAGCTTTTGTAGGAAAATTTCCTAAGAGTGTCTCTCTTGTTGATTAAATCCAGACATGACAATTTTGGCCTGGTTCAGTCCAGTTTTGGCGGGCCATAGGCGAGCTATGGGCCGGCGGCTCGATAAAACAGCATCGTTTGTCCAAAATAGCGTTATTTTGTATTTTTTTAATTAAAAAATATAAACGGGCCAATCACGGGCTGTCAGACTCGTCGGTGGGTTGGGGCCTTCAGTCTGGCCCATTGACATCCTTAATTAAATCTTAAGCTTTATGCTTGGATTTGGTTTAGAAATTAACCTAAGTTCTCTACCTAATTACTTCCGCTATGTCAGTTACTAATAAAGGATTGAACCTATAAGGTTTTGTTATGTTGTCTTATACCCATTAGGATAAGGATTTGTTATGTTGTTATATATTGATTAGGATTTGTCAATTTTGCATATGGATGAAAGAACGCAAGAATGTTATCAACTATATATCAAGAATCATAACAAGGCAAAAATGGTCAATTGGGAGGAGTTCACCAAGGCCCTCAAACAGAAATTTGATGTAGAACTTTTTGATGACCTAGTAGGAGCCTTCAAAAGATTAAAACAAAAGGGAACGGTATTGGATTGTTGTGCTCATTTCGACTATCACTCCAAATGATTTATCACTTCCAGAAGAGTATTTGATTGACTTCTTTGTTAAGGGACTCAAACTGGAGATTGATGTGATTATGAAACTGCATGAACCTTATTCACTCATCAAGCATACATGTTAGCTCACAAGCAACAAGCTATAGTGATGTCTAATGGGAGCACCATGTTAAATCGAGGAAACTTACTGAAGAACATGAGCAACGGTGGAAATCCTAATGCAATGCTAAGACTACAACATACAACAAACACACACAAGAGCTTAACTCCTGATGGAATATTACCAACACCTACTTCGATGTTGCGCTCACCATCAATCAGATCCTTTAAATCCCCTAAATATATTAGTAGTAAGGAATTTGATGATAAGAGAGCTAGAGGGCTTTGTTTTTATTGTAAATATAAATATAGCCCAGGTTAGAAGTGTAAGCGAAGATATGTACAGTTTTATGAAGATAGCGGGAAGACAGTTCTCAAACGAGATGAGGAAGAATTTGAGGAGATATCAAGAAATGATGTCCGTCCAAATGTTTCAATGTAAGCTATGTTGAGATTATCGGAAGACATGGAGTTCAAATAGATGAGGCTGGTAGGAATACATCAAAGAAAACTTATTCACATTTTGACTGACATTAGTAGTACTCACAATTTTGTGGATACATCAGTAGTAAGAAAAGGGAGCTATGACGTCTGGGAAATCACACCCATCTCTATAACGGTGGGTGGGGGATCACAACTGAAGTGGCAGTATTACAAAAATTTTGTATGGACCATGCAAGGGGTACATATCACCATTAACACATTGATCTTATCATTAGGAGGATGTGATGTTATATTTGGGGGTGCAATAGCCAAAAAGCTTAAGCAATATTTTATGCAATTTCAAAGAACGGACAATGGCGTTTAATTGGGACAGTCAATTGGTGATTTTGAATGGAAAAACTACTTGGAAGTCATGGGTTGTGTCATGTAAGGATTTCTAAAGAACTCTACAACGTTCAAAAAGTTGGCAATTACTTATGATGCAATTAACAGTCCCCAATGAGTTTCAGCTACAACAAATGAGAATGAATGATGAACAATGGAGTACGTTCGACAAAATCAATGCAGTTTTGTCTGGATACACACCGATCTTCCAAGAACTGAGTTGTCTTCCACCTGATCGTAGACACAACCATCAGATTCTTCTAAAGCAAGGCATTGACATCATTAATATTCAGCCATATTGCTATTCAAGGACACAAAAGGATGTTATTGAATAATATGTGAAAGAACTCATGAAGCAAGGATTTATTCGACACAACTACAGTCTCTATGCCTTTTTAGTTATTCTCGTTAAGAAGAAGGATAATTTGTGGCACATGTGTGTGGATTATTGTAAATTAAATATAAACATATTATTAAAGATAAGTTTCCAATACCACTAATTAAAGAATTATTAGATGAGTTGCATGGAGCTAGCTAGTTCACTAAACTAGATTTACAATCGAAGTATCACTATATTTGGATGCAACTGGAGGACATACAAAAAAGGGCATTCAAAATGCACGATAGCCACTACGAGTTTATGGTCATGCCGTTTGGTTTAACAAATGCCTCATCAAAGTTTCAACAACTGATGAATGAGCTATTTAAACCACATATGTGGCATTTTATTTTGGTATTTTTTTGTGATATCTTAATCTACAACCAATCTTTACAATTACATGTTGAGCATATCACCATAGTCGTGCAGATTTTGAAGGACAATCAACTAGTTCTACAGGGGAATAAATGTGTATTTGGAAAATTGAATACTTAGGTTACTCTATTTCAAAGGCCATGAGTGACTAATTCTAGGAAGGTGAAGACAATTGTATAATGGCCAGAACCTAGAGTTTATTTATAGAGAACACAGAATCCGATGAAGCAATATGTTTATACAAAAAGATCAGAGAGGGAGTTTGAGGTAGATGAAATGGTTTCAACTATACGAACAACATTTGCTCTAAAGAAGAGGTAATCAGAAACTATCTTCACTTTATTATAGTCCATTTAAGATCATACAACGAGTGGGGAAGGTTGCATGGAAGTTAGAGCTTTCTTAAGGATTTGCAATATGCCATGTATTCCATGTGTCCCAACTAAAGAAAGCTTACTTAAGTCAAGAATGAATTACTAGTTCATTACTAAAAAGATACAGAATTGCCTGATGAAAGGTTGTGTTTGTATTACAAGATGTACGTAAAATATATAGAAGAATTACAAGTGTTTGTTGTAACAAACTGAATACTAGAGTATCTCTATGGATATACATGAATACTGAAGTATCTGTGAAGATAAACATTGAAGATATATACAGATATATACCAACTATTTCCTATTACGCCCCCATAAGATGAAGTCGCGAGATGCAACATTCATCTTGTTCCAAAAAATTTCAAACTTGTGTCGAGACAATGGTTTGTTCGGCATCCGCAGTCTGATCCTATGTCAATATGTGAGAGACAAGTAGATGTTTCTGTTGTACCTATTCTCTAACAAAGTGATAGTCCAAAGCAAGATGTTTCATCTCGGAATGGAAAACTGGATTAGAGCACAAGTACGTAGCCCCCAAGTTATCACAATAAATCTTTGGCACATCCTGTGAGTGAACATATAATTCCCATAGTAGATTGCGAAGCCACATTACTTCTGCAGCAGTGTTGGCTACTACACGATATTCTGCTTCTGTAAAAGATCTAGCTACAGTACGTTGGCGTTTCGAGCTCTAAGAAACAGGATTGTCACCAAAATAAATAACATATGTAGACGTAGATGTTTTGGTGTCAGCATCTCCACCCTAATCAGCATCACTAAATGCTTGAAGCCTGAAATGTTTCGGTTGATTCAGTTGAAGACCATAGTCATGTGTATGTTTGAGATAACAAAGAGTACGTTTCAGCTATTGAAAGTGAAGTTCAGTTGGTTTATGCATATACTGTGACAATTTGTTTACGGCAAAGTTGAAATCTGGTCTAGTCAAGTGTACATATTGTAGAGCTCCTAAGATGCTGCGATAGAGAGACCCATCTGTTGTTGCTGAACCATCATCAAGTTTCAGGATGGCTGAGGTACAAATAGGAGTGGTACACGGATTGCAATCTGCCATGTTAAATTTGATGAGTAAATCATGAATGTAGCGTTGCTGAGAAAGAAAAATTACCATCAGCATTTGGTATTAGTTTGATGCCGAGAAAATAAGGAGTCCCCATGTTTTTCAGTGAGAATGTCCGAGAAATATCTGCAATAAATCTTTGAAGCTCGGATGTTGAGTTGCCAGTTAGTAGGAAATCATCCACATATACCAAGAAGTACATGATTACACCTTTACTTTTGTATATAAATAGAGAAGAATCACAAGTGCTGCAGGTAAATCCATACCGAAGTAGAAAGAGACAAAGTTCTTAGTACCAGGCTCGTGGAGCTTGTTTAAGTCCTTAAATGGCTTTATGGAGTTTACAAACATAAGTTGGGTGCTCCTTATTAACAAAACCCGGTGGTTGTTGCATGTATATAGTTTCAGTGAGATGACCTTGTAGAAATGCATTATTGACGTTCATTTGATGAAAGGCCCAAGAATTTCCCAAAGCCAAATACAAGATGATTTTGATCGGCTGATGTTTTACTACAGGAGAAAAGGTTTCATTGTAGTCAATCCCTAGACACTGGTTATATCCTTTTATTACAAGTCGGAACTTATATCGAGCCACCGTTCCATCTGGATTCCTTTTCCTGCGAAAAATCCACATACAACCAATCACATTCTGAGCTTCTCTAGCAGGGACTAGTGTCCATGTTCCATTGCGTAACAGAGCATCATATTCCAAAATGACTGAGTTGTGCCAATGTGGTAGTTTTAAAGCTTGGGTAATGGTACGTGATTCCTCAATATGTGGTAGAGGGTGACGGGAAACAGAGAATGTTTTTGGTTTACGAATATTGTTTTTGGATCGAATTATCATAGGATGAATATTAGTTGATTGGTGTTTTGGTGGTGGTGATGATGAGATAGGATCAGAAGATGAATTGTCCGTAGGCACAGACAGTGCTGTACATACAGGTGATGCCACAATGGGAATGATTTGGTGAGACATAGGTTGAGAGGAAAATGTTTCTGATGTGGATGAGAGAGACGTTTTGTTGAGTGACTTATAAGGATAGTGATCATCGAGGAACACAACATGTCTTGATACATAAACTTTGTTTGTGCTTAGGTCAAGACATAAATATGCAAACTGAGTAGAAGAGTATCCAACAAAGACACACGGAGTAGACCTTGGTTGTAATTTATGCATGGTGTAAGGACGAAGCCAAGGAAAACATAGACATCCAAAAGAGTGTAAATGCTTGTAACTAGGTGTCTGATGAAACAAAATTTCAATCGGTGTTTTCATTTTCAGTGTGGGAGTTAGTAGGTGATTTATGAGATAAACAACCGTGCGTATAGCATAAGACCAAAAAGCTTATGGAAGTTTGCTATAATGGAGAAGAGCTCTGGTAGGATTATATGTCGATGACGTCGTTCAGACATTCCATTTTGTTCTGGAGTATGAGGCGGGGTTGTTAGGTGAGTAATAACATTGTTGGCCAGAAATGGTTTTAATTTGATAAACTCTCCTCCATTATCATGAGTACAAGGTTTTTATGGGTGTTTCGAATTATTTTTTAACAATTTTTCGAAAGTTTGCAAATGTGGACAAAACATCAAATTTGTTTTTCAACAAGTGAACCCATGTATATTTAGTGAAATAATCAACAAAAATTACGTAATAACGAAAACTAACAACCGAAAACATTAGAGCAGGACCCCAAACATCAGAGAATATTATTTCTAAAGGTTTAGAACTTTGCAATCGAAGACTTGAGAATGGAAGTCTATGACTCTTTGCACACTGACAAGAAACACAAGAATCAAACGATACCTTTCGTGATGCTAGCTTATGATTCAACTGAAGAAAGTTAAACACTTTATCGGATGGGTGGCCTAATATGTGGTGGAGGACTGGTGGACTTGGGAGACGGGCATGAAAAACAACTGGTTTGTTCATTGGAAGACAAAGATCATATAGGTCATTAAGGCATAAACCTGTAAGAAGTAGTGCCTGCATCCGCAGATCCTTCACCTGAAATCAGTTGGGAAAGAATTCAATGGAGATGTTATTTCTTGTGCACAACCGTTTAACAGAGAGAAGATTTTTATTGATTTTTGGCACATGTAAAACTTTGTCAAAGATGATTGATTTGGATTTAGTGGGAAGATAGAAACTACCACTATTATCAATGGAAACTTCATATCCATCTCCAACCTGCAAATTATCATCCCCTCTGTAAGGTGAATGAATTGACAAATTACTCAAGTCATTTGTGACGTGATGAGTTGCACCAAAATCAAGAATCCACTGCCCTTTTGGAGATGATTATGTTATGTGAACATTATAGGCACCCGGAACACGGTTTGTACGCTTGGCAGACTGCATAGACCTGGTTTGATGCTTGGTAGGCTTCCCATGCAGCAGCCAATAGGTCTTGGCAGTGTGACACAATTTGTCACAGTATTGGCAAATGATTTCTTGCTGCTCGGACATGCCAGGCGTGACAAACGAGCTCACAGGGTTAGCCTTGGTTACTGGTGGTTGGCTTGATGACTGATTGTGATGACTATAGCATTTCTGGAAGCCTGATCGCTGTTTGCATGAGACATGCACAAATGGCACCTGAACAGTTTCTTCCAGCCTTGTCTGCTGTTCCAGGAACCGCTCAAAGTCAACAAGTTTTTCATTTAGATCATCAAAGCAGATCGGAGTCTCTCGAGCACGAATCGCAGCACTAACATCTTTAAAGTCAGCGGACAAACCATTCAAAGTATGGATTACCAAATTCGTATCATCTATCGATGAGCTGACAACTACAATTTCATTTGCAATGCCTTTAATTTCCTTTAAATATTTGGAGATGTTTCTGCTTCCCTTCCGAATACAAATCAAATTTTCTTTTAGAGACATGAGTCTTGATCGTGACGTTCCTGCATATGTTTTGGCAAGAAGCTCCCATGCCTCTTTAGAAGAATGAACAGAACCAAGAAGTGTTGCAATATTTGGAGCAACAGTGGTCATCAAGGCATGAAGGATAAACTGATCTTGTCGAATCCATATATCCAGTTCCGGTCCTATTGTGACTGGACGAGGAATTGTTCCATCAACATAACCTATAACATTATATCCAATGAGTAGTGCACTAACCTGTACTCTCCAGGCAGGAAAGTTTGCACCATTTAGTTTTGAATCAGATGAGAAACTAGTGTTGAACATAATCAGACTTTGTGGTAGAGCAGCTTCAGTACTAACAGCAATTGCAGCTGTAGCAGCAGATTCATTATCTTGAGACATTGTTGAGAAGAAATGGCTATAGAGAAAGAAAAAAAAATGCCGTTAGGCTAGTAGCTCTGATACCATAAAAGGATACAGAATTGCCTGAAGAAAGGTTGTGTTTGTATTACGAGATGTACGTAAAATATATAGAAGAATTACAAGTGTTTGTTGTAACAAACTAAATACTAGAGTATCTATAAGGATATATATGAATACTAAAGTATCTGTGAAGATAAACATTGAAGATATATACAAATATATACCAACTATTTCCTATTAATTACCAGATTTTCTCACTCTTGTTGAATGCATCCTAGTAGCAATTTTAGGAAGAAGAATGAAGGGACTCATCCCAGAGTTCCCCTTTCGAAACCCAAGTGAAACCCTCCCGATGATTCCATGGTAGCCTTTCAATAGATATCTAACTTAACTGTAGGGTTCTCGTAAAGCTAAGCCGTTTAACTGCTTTTTATACTTTAATCTTTTAAAAGTATGGAAAATAGTGGAATTTTTTCAATCATTTTACTAAAAATTTCGTCAGCACAATGGCTATATTTTGAATTTCCCAAAATTTTCAAAAACTTGCATAACACATTTTAAAACACTTCTAATATTTCATATACCATCTCAACTTCTAAAATGAGACCCCAGGTCCACATCACAAGCAATCACAAACATACAATTCTCAACATTTTGAAAACATCGTTGATGATCAAAGCCCTCGTAGTTCATTAAGAAAAAGAGATTTACAATTCTAAAGATGTTTACATGATCACACTTTTAAACCCTTTCCAAAATATACTTTACAACATATAAACAAGCAACTAAGCAAATTTCAAGCAAACACATACATAAGAAAGATAAGACAAACACAACAGCACCTGATGATACAACTAATCATGCGGCGGAGTCTCAATTACTGCAACATCTGTACGCATACCTGGATGATTTGTTTAAAATTATAAAAATAATGGTGAGCTAAATGAGCTTAGTGAGTGTAATCAATTTACTAAAAGTTAAACTTTTCATAACCACATAACTGAAATAGTCTTTTACAATAATAAAGCTCATGTTAAAAATATTTGTCATAACAATTCATTTGGGCATCATCAAATCTAGTAATAATATAACATTTTGTAGAAACACAATTTTAATTTCTAAAATACTATTTCAAAATATTTTTTGACATTAAACTCATAATATACAAGTTTTCATTTTTCTTTTTTTCTTAAACAATAAATAGTAGTGACAATAAGTTTTCTGAAAACTTTTATACTGAAAATAAATCAACTACTAGAATTAGTACCATACAGTACCCCTCAATTCACTTTTAAAATAAATAGTGGCGGCATTATTACTTTCATGAATTTTCTTACTTAACACAGCCTACCACTAGTTCTGCTGGAACCCCTACTCAGGCAGGTCACGGGCTCGACGTCCTACATGACATCTGGATGTGTGTCCCACGGGGGAGGAAATTCCCCACCAGTTCAGACTTAAAACAAATAAACTCATTTAAGTTACCTCCGAACGAAAATTAGAGGTAAATCATAAGAAAATTCAATAAGTGTTGACCCCGGAAAAAATACGTGGTGGGATCGTAAAATAAGCATAGACATTAAATTAAATCAATCAAGAACAAAAATTTCAGAAAAACAATTAATACACAATTTAATAGATAACAATGATTTAATACAAATAGCTAC
>JANQBM010000220.1:14173201-14186700 GCA_025594535.1 Erythroxylum domingense | reverse complement strand
TCATTCACGACAATCACCCTAGCCTTCTTCCTTTCTTTCATTTACAAGAAGTTAAAAAGACTCAATTGCCCCTCCTTATAAGACTTAACTTCTAAGAACTTAAGTGTTACTTAACTTCTAAGAACTTAAGTGTTCTTCCTAAAATGCCCCTGCAAGATCATGTTCTTCCAATTCTAACTAACTCCATAAGCTTTTCTAACTTAATCTAAATTTCTCCTTTTTTCCCATCATTCTTTAAAAAAAAAATTTCTACCCCCAAAGACATTATAATTAATACCTAATCGCAATCAAATTTAATCAAATTAATCCTCAACATAAACTAAACACATGCTTACTAGTAAGAAGAGAGTTGGGGTCCAACAAGTTCCTTTACCATACGATACACTAGGTATAAAGTCACGGAGCTGATTCTACATTGCTTACTCGTGACTAGTTAACCACTAATTACAGAGTTGATTCTACATCGCTTACCTGCAACAGGTTAACCACTACATATTGGTAGTTATGGAGCTGGTTCTGGATTACTTACCCATAACAAGTCATGGAGCTAGTTCTACATCACTTACCCATTACTGGTTAACCACTAGTTATGGAGTTGGTTTTATATCGCTTACCCGTAATAAATTAATTACTATAATTCATTATAATAACATGTATAAAACCTAATATTGTACCATAGGCAAAAACAACTCATACTTTTCCAATTTAACTTATTTTTGAAATCAATTATGGGAGGATCCATAATCATTCAATTTAATGCATAATTTTAGTGTAGCTTCCAATCATACAAAATTTAACTTTCAAAGTAAAATTCATATATTGCTAAAGCATACACTTATACTAGCAATATTTATTTGTAATATCTCATTCACATAAAATTCAACATAAAATTTCTTTTCATGAAAACCATTTGCATAAAATCAATTTAAAGAGCACTCACATATCTTCAATTCTTTTGCATATAAAACAATTAAAATAGACTCACTATTTTGCAAACTTATTGCTAAGCACACTCACGCGTTTGGTGCCTCTCCTTTATCTATACAAAATACATTTTACTTAAGCATTTATTTATAAATTAAAAAATATGACATTAAAACTATAAATTCGATTTAACCAAATTGGAGATTAGTAGATAACTGAGTAACACGTATACTAATCGTATTTTCGCTTACTTTCATAAGCTAACCCATTGTTCTTTGTTTCCAAATCTAACTTCAAAGGTCACTTAAATACCATATTTTACCCATTCTAACTTACTAATTTTTTAAAACACTATCTCACTCAATTTAATTCACCATATCACGATTGTACATAATGAGTTATAGTTATAACCGATGTCCATAATTCATACCTCCACTTGTTCCTTAATTTTCACATAGCAAAAGTTCAAGTTAGGTCTTGAGATCTACTAGAAATTTGTTCCCCTATGTATCTAGTTTCCATACTATCAAAAAAAATTCCATTTCATCTTCTAAGTCATGAAAATTTTACCAAATATCACAAATTGCTTTAACACAAGGGCAGTATCAGGTTACCATATTCAACCTCAAATTTCAATATAAATTAGCTAGAATTAGATCAAGGTCTCTTCCAGAGATATTTGGAACTATATCTTAGGTTTCATTTTCAGTTAGAATCAACCAATTTGGAGGTCTGTAGGCTGATTTACAGCCAAAAGAATGGGATTGGTTCAAACTAACCTAAGACAGAGTTCTACTATAGGTTCCTCTCTTGTTATATTCAACCAATTACATGCAAAGAAACACGAAAGTAACACCAAGAAATCATTGATCTTAAATACATCCATCCCACTCAACAATTATATAAAAATTAGAAATTTAAGCCAGAAAAACTTATCAATTTTTCCTTCTCCAATCTTTTGGGTAAATGATGAACACTTATGTTTGATCAAGGTTTCTCCAAATCTCAACCAAAAACTATCAACAACGGCTGCACTCTTATTTTCTTTCTCCTTGGTTGAACTTCACGTTGCTTCTCTCTTCTTTCCTTTTATTTTTTGGTCACTCACGACTACACCATTCACTCTCATGGTTCTCACCAAAATGAATCAAAATGTTTCTTTTATACTCATTTAATGAATTACATGTCACCTTCTTAATGGTAATGACTCATTACCATTTAATTAATGATGCTTAACCCTTAAAAGAACTTATAACTGGTCATTAGGTATGACTCACTAATCCACTCACACAATTTTATATAAAAAGACCAAATTGCCCTTAATGAGCTTAATTAACCAACTAACCTAATTACATTTTGAAAACATTCCATAACTGATTTGTTATCAAATTGACCATGAAATACACTAATTACTGTCAATACTTATTGATTGGATTCTTTAAAAAAAATTTCGAATGAGTTTAAAATCTTCAATACTCATTATTTTTCTAAAAAGAGCATTTTAACTCTAAACTTTCGAAACTCATGAATTTCATTCGATCGGACTTATTTTCGATCCATTTCAGTATTATTAAACTCTAATACTTATTTATGATATTTTCAATATTTTGGGGTTGATCCCACAAAAATATAATATTCATCTAAAAATATTATTCAAAGAAAATAAAAATTTTTATTTAGTGAAAGGAAAGATTCAGGGTTTTACAAAGAATGGCAAAAAGAAATAATCTTTATGTTACTCAGGTACTAATCCAATGGTTAGATGGGGAACACTCTAATGCAACGTGGGAATATCTTTTTGATTTGCAAAAATAGTTTCTAGATATTAATTTGGTGGATAAAGATATTAAAGGGAAGGGGATTATTGCATAAATAAACGAACAAGATGGTTCTGACACGGGAAACAACAAACATGACAACTAAAACAGTAGCGCACGACAGGTTTTGTTATGCAACGTATAAATAAAACTCCACATATGTAATCATACACCTACATAAATTGTATCCATATAATGTTACGTTTATATAACCAAATACCAATGGCTATATCGACATGCCAAACAGAATGCAGTTACTCTCTTTTTCAATCCTTCTCTTTTGATTCTTTCTCTCTCTCTCCATGTCTTCTATTATTTTTCAATGTGTTTAACAAATACTATTTTAAGGGTTACGTTCTAATCTCCATTATCACCGAAAATATATACAAAAATACTACTGGACCTCCCTAGACCCTGCATCTAAGCAGAATTTTTGTTGAGATTTTGTTATTATTATTTTTGTTGTTTTTGTTATTTTATGATGATAATTAAATAAAGTAAAAAAGAGATAAATTTGATTTATAATAGTTTCAATTAAACAACTTTTAATGCCCATCCATTTTTATGTCATGCTTGAGTATCTACTATTTCTTCATTCAATTGATGAAAAACAGTCTTTCATATAGTGTTTTCATTATTACGGATAAAGCGTAACTTTTACAATCACTTAATTTCGTTATAAATGAAGAGTAATCCTTTTGCAAATCTTATCTAAAGTCAAGAGGAACCCTCAAAATGTATATTTGAGGTAATTTTCTTAATTGCCACACTATCACAGTCATATATAATTTAAAAGCTCCATTATTTGCTCACACTAATATATGTTAAGCAATAAGTTTTAAAAAATATTTGTGCATTTGTTAATGGCCCAATAATAAATTCAATCCACAAGAGAGAGAAGCCAAAAAATGAAAGTCTAGTAAATATTAGCTAGAGAATTTATGGGTAATAAAAAAAACTAGGAATGTGGGAAAAAATATGCTGAATTCGTGGAATTTGAGAAAATGATGGAAGACAGTCAATAGGAAAAAGGCTAAGTGGCTTAGAAGTTGAGCAAGTACAAGAAGTCTATAACATGAAAGTTAAGGAAATAATGGTAGGTAGTTAGTTAGAATGTGGGAGTGGGTAGTTACAAAAAACTACTTAAGAATGAGAGGACCATAAATTTACCAGACAATATATAGAGACATGCAATCATAATACAACCTCAAGATCATCTCTAGAGAGACAAACAACTACAAAAACACTGTTATTACTTTTTCCAACTTTCTTTACGTTGTGTATTCATTTTTATTACCTCAAGTTTCCTTCATAGCTTGAATTTTTACTTTTGTCTAAATCAAACCATTTATTTTTCCAACACATTTTAATATTATTTGGTAGCTTAGAATTCTGTTCTCTAAGTTTTTCAAAACTCACCTATATTGTTTATAAGAAGTCAGGTATAAATTCTTGGAGAATTCCTTCATGATATGCTCTAATTCCAAATTAAAACTAATAATTTAACATACCCGGTGGGATTTAATGCCACGAATAAGTAATGGAAAAGAAATTGTTGAGCCTCCTATCCTTTTAGAAGAAGTTCCTATTGCAATAAGGAATGAAGGCTTTGTATCCTAGATGGTAGAAAATCTTAAGAAGGTAATATCACCTTTAGCCAACTTTCCTATTAGTGAGAATCCGAAATCATTGTAATGAAATGACATTATTTGCACAAACAAAATTCCATAGTTGAATTCTAACGTAGGCTATCAAGATATTAATAAAGAAGGTAAACAAACTATCTACCACTCTGATATAGTTTGCCATGCAAAATTCATCTACTTTAGTAAGGCAAATCTTTAAAGGACTAGGGGGCATCCTGCTTCTAATGCAATGAAAGATGGGGAGTGCAATTACTTCCATTTGTATGCTCTGCAGATGAAAGACATGTCCCTACTTAAGGAGAGGATGTTCATGTGACGCCTCCATGTTTTAATCTTTGAAATAGTCGACAGGCAATTAAATCATAAATTCTTAGCAGCTAGGGATTTGGTGGGGAGGCTAGAGCTAATGGATTGTATTTAGGGGGTAACATTACAACTATAAACTAAAATTATTTTATTCCCCCACCACAAATGAGATTACATGTTGATATGGAACTTGTCAGAGAAGTTGTCCAGGAACTATATTAGCCTAGTTTAATACAATTTGACTGCCTGGAATTCTATAAACATTATGTAGAGAATATTGACCATTAGAATCCATATCCTTAAGGTTATAAAATTCACAAATTCAACTTGTTTTATGGATAAGAGGACAATTAACTATTAAGCATATTTCTAAATTCCCCATTTAATGTGGGGTGTTAGCCAATTATGAAAACTTCAATAATTTTAAGGTCAGTCTATTCACAAATTCATTAAAAAGTACAACTATCTCTTAGGATGCTTTGTTGCCTAGGAATTTTATCCTTTCCTGGTTTGAAATGGAAAGATTGTTTCATACTTCTTTTTTTGAATGGTAATTTGTAGGAAACTGTATACATTAGTCAACCACAAGGGTTTGAAAGCAAAACATAGCCACATCATATCTGCAAGTTAGCTAAGGCCCTCTATGGTTTAAAACAAGCCCCTAGGACTTAGTTCCATAAACTTAAGCATGCATTGCATTAGTAGGGCTTTCTCAATTCTAGGTTAGACATGTTCTATTCACATAATCAGAAGTCATTACAATACTACTGATCTACATGGATGATATATTAATCATAGGAAACTCATCTAAAGCAATTCACACAATCAACAATCAATTACAATCTCAATTTGCATTAAAAAAATTTGGAAGCATAAATCATTTTCTTGGTTTTGAGGCTTACCAAAATAGCAATGGCTTACACCTTTCACAAAGCCACTATATCCAAGATCTGGTTAGTAGAGCCAACATGTCCTCATATAAGCCTTGCTCCACTCCAGTGACCAGATCAATCAAGCTATCACTTTATGATGGCATAACTTTTGAGCATCCAACTCTCTATCGCAACATTGTAGGAGCACTTCAGTACCTGTGCAACACCAGACCAGACGTAAGCTTCAATGTAAATAAACTAAGCTAGTTCTTAGCAAATCCTCTCAATACTAATTGGATTTCTTGTAAACGAGTACTACGTTACTTGAAAGGCACTTCAATTTTAGGATTGCATCTTCACCTTTCATGTACACTTCTTGACCTTGAAGCCTACATTGATTCCGATTAGGCTAGCTCTTTAGATGATAGGAAGTCTACCACTAGTGGTTGTGTCTTCCTGGGGGGAACCTTGTCTTCTGGACTTCTAAAAAGCAATCCTTAGTAGCTTGATCAAGTATCGAAGTTAAATACCGAGCTTTTTTATAAGTGTCTATTGAATTTTTGTAGCTCACATTATTACTCTCTGAGTTGGGGTTTTCTCTTCCTCAAAAATTGACTCTGTGGTGCGACAATAATGGAGCTCGATTACTAACTCAAAATCTAGTATTTCACTTATGAACAAAACACGTATAGGTAGATGTGTTAGAGTAGTGCTCTAAAGGCAATCATCTTTAGCACTTTCGTATAAACTTTATTTTGGTTAATAAAGTGAAAGGAATTTTTCATTGATTTGATATTCGTTTATTTATGAATTGATATTGATCTTAAATTGAATTAATGAAGTCTATGATACAAAACATAACATGAAGGAAATCATGATGAGATCATGATAATGGGATTCTTATCATGTGCAATAATGTTAGTATCCAAATAATCCCTAGTCATAGGATTAATAAAACAGAACATTATTAATCCAGATAGACTAGCACATATTATACTCTTTGATTTGATCAAGCAGTGGATCTCATAAACTGTAAGCATGAGATGTTTAGAGTTAATATGTGGATGCTTACTAAGGGTAGTAAGTACTACAGATGACCCGCTATGAGATTATCATATGGATGATCTATCGAATGTCAATGATTAATCTCATCATATCAATGGTGTAAATATCCTTGGACTTGAAGTACTCAAGGATATCTTAGATACTAATCATATGCTTTGACATCATTCTTTATTACCTCAAGATGAGGTCGCTCTTAGGGTGGTGATTGGGTACAACTATTAGTATTCGAAGGTAATTGGGTAGCCAATAAAGGATTCACCACTCCTGATAGAAGGAGATAATGCCTACGACCTCTTGTCAGGGTCATTACTCAGGAGTCTCTGGCCAGAGCAGCTATATGTCATAAAGAGAGTCTTCAATGACACATAAGATTAATGAGAACCCAAGACAAGAACTAGTATCATTTAGACTAGATTTGTGTAGTCGGTCTAATGGGAGTTGACACATAGCCCATACTCCGGTGCAAGTGGGGTATAGTATGGTAAAATGACGAATTGCATGGTAATTGTCTATGGAAAGATTCATAAGTTGGATAATTAACTATCGAAGAATTCGTATGTTAATCCACTTACATTCCGACAAATTGGCATCATGAAACCCTTTATGATTTGATTGAATAAAGAGTTAATTCAAGAGCCTAAAGTAACAGGGAACTTAAGGGTTACACGCATAAAAGATACGATAAAATACAAGTGTGTATGACCTATTGGCACGATCGTGGCCGAAGGTGAGATATGCCACGATCATGGCCAACAAGGCTACGAAATGATATATAAGTGAGTTCTTCACTTATGTACACGAGCTTCTTTCACTTCTAACACACTCAAGTGATAGAGAAAGGGTTCTGGAAGAGTTCTAGAGAGAGTGAGAAGAGTTTTTGATGTATAAATTAACATGCATGCAAGATAACCTTAAACTATCACCCATTTTGATCATCTACTTGAATTCATTAAGTTTGGTGTTCTAATACCCTTACACATTGTTTCATCTTCCTTCTTTGCGTGTTCTTAGGTAATCAAGGAAGGGTTTGGTATTTGCAACAACCCAAACAAGGAGAAAAAATAAGAAAGGAGGAGAAATAAAGGTAAAAATGTTTTTATATTTCATGTTCTTTACATATCCTTGCATGCATGTATGATCTTGTAGTTTTCGTTGTCATAGTGTCGGAATCTTGACTCCAACACTTTCGCTACATTCACATGCATGTGATTCATGCAACCATGACTAACCTTACAAGATGTGCATTTCATCAGGGATAAGGTAGAAAAATCAATCTCTGGAAATCAAGTATGTGAGTACTATAGAGCAGCTTGTTGATGTTCTCACGAAGCCTCTCACTTCAACAAGATTCAAACTTTTGGTTTCCAAACTAAACCTAGTTGAGAGTCCTAGGATTTGTTTAAGTGGGGCATAAGATAAAAAGGCATAAAGGGCCTGGACTTGGATTCGGGTCAGGTTTTATACTCTGGGCCTAAAATACAAAATCAAATCCAATCATCATTAGATAAAACTGATGATTCAGGAAATACAAGGAGACACATGCAGCTAGCGAATAAATCACCTCAACTGATTGCCAGCATCCAACACACCTAATATGAGTTGTCTCACTTTTTGTTTTAACATAATTGATCACAACCGTTGATTTATTTATGTTATTATCGTATGATTCAAATACATTGTCTAACTGTATATAAACAATCATGGAGATGAAATGAAATAACAATTCCTTCATAAATGTTTTCAGTTATTATGTCATTGTTTCAATTCATAGCTCATGCAACCATATTTATTTCTATATATGCATACCCACATGGATACAAATGTTTTGAAGCATACTTGAAGGAGTTTGCTTCAAACCCAATACACAAACGCAAACACAACACAAAACAGTATATATATATTACAGCAATGTAAAAAGATGTATTATTGCCACCATAAGCCTTCCCAGATACTTTGAAATTTCAGCTCTAAACACTCTTCAATATTCAGCCTCAAAGTTCCAAAAGTTCTTATATATAGATATATATTAATGATTGCTTCATCTCCACAAATTGCTATTGAAATCGGGTTGCACACTTGGACATGGACTTGGGATAAAGCACATTTGACACCGTTGTAAATTTCTTTCCCATGTCCTTTTAACTTCATTCCTTATCACGTAAATTATTATAAGTAACATGTCTTACGTGACAGTGTTGCAAATACAAAAATAACCTTGACTATAGCTAACTTCAGAGCTGGTCGTGACAATTACCGAACCTATATATACACATAGAGAGAGAGAGTTTGCTAGTTTTATGTACCGACTACCTCCTTGTTCACTTAGCTTGCAATAAAAGTCATGAAAAACAGTCTTATACGATACGAAGGAAAGCAGACTCAATGAACTCAACTTGAAGGCAACTCATTCACACTTCTTTTACTCTTTTTCTTATTATATATGCATAAAACTCTCAATGAATAGGCAAGAAAGCCATAACTTTGTGCTCTGGGAACACAATATGCAATCTAACTACATTACATCTAACACGTTAACAGCACATAAACATTGGGGGTAAGAGATGAAACATTTTCCGAGAATTTATTTCTGCATACATGTGTATTATGAGGAAAAGGGTAACATATCGTATTCATATTCAGGTAAATACCTACATTTAGGTGGGGAGGATATGTGAAAGATATGACATTTGTTCGCACCAAAACATAGAAAAACATGCTAATTGAGTGCTACTTGGAGTTGAAAATAAGGTAAAAGAAAGAAAAAACATAAGAGACTGAGAAGGAAAGAAAACCCCAGCCCCAGCTAAAAAGAAAGAAAAGAAAATCCAAAATATTAATGGTAGAGTTGTATGGTGGCAGATGTACACATTGATTGAGTGCAATAAAAGGTGGTTCTCTGGTATAGATGGGTAGGTCTGTGTTTCTGTTCTCTCTCTTTCTCTCTTTGGGTGCAATTTCACAGAAACAAGAATATTAAACACAGGTACTCTTTTTCTCTTCACCAATACATGAATCCAATGCAGCTAATGATGATCTTGACGGTGAATGTGCTGTAGGCGGGCCTCTTTTGCAGGTTTAATTAACCCTCTTCACCCACCTTCCTTCCCACCATATTTAAAACAAGAGAGAGAGAGAGAGAGAGGGAAGTCATTTTCTTGTTTGTGTGAGTGTTTGTTGCTGGTGATAATAAAAAAATTAAATTAATTAAGAAGTCAGATTTGTTCTATTTTTTGCTAGTTATGGTGTGCTAGTTCATTCAGTAGTTTCCTTCTTTTTCGGCACTGCAAGAGATATGGGGTTTTTAGTAAGAAAAAGAAGGCTTCTAGTCCTTATTCTTCTACTTCTCATAGCCCTTTTCTTCCCTGGAAGATTAGCTGTTGTTTCTGCTCTAAATTACACGAATTATAGACAAGTTAGTAGCTTGAGACTTGAAAGGATTAGAAGGCACTTGGGAAAGATTAACAAGCCCGCTGTGATGACCATAGAGGTATAGTTGCATATGTTGTTCAATTACTTTGTCTGATGTGGAATTCATTTTTTCTTATTCTGGGATGTGATCATTATAGAGCCCAGATGGAGATCTGATAGATTGTGTTCACAAAAGAAAACAACCAGCTTTAGATCACCCTCTTTTGAAGCATCACAAGATTCAGGTACTTGAATTTTGAACCCTGTTTCTGTTGCATACAATATAGAAACTATACATCATTGCTTTTCTTTTTCTGTATGGAATTGGATAAATCATGGAAAAGGGTGTCTTTTTCTCTACATCTTTTGTTAATTACTTGAAAGCAAAGTAGACATATTAACTTTAGTATTCATTGTTAATGATGATGATATAGAGAGAAGCACCAGAAATGCCAAAAATATTGAGGAAGGTGACAACCAGTAGTACTAGTAATGGAGGAGAAACAGAAAGTATAGCTATGCAAATGTGGCATAGAAATGGGAGTAGATGTCCAAAGCGTACGATTCCCATACGACGGAGCACAGTGCATGATGTGTTGAGGGCTAATTCTTTGTTTGACTTTGGCAAGAAACGTCCTTCAAGACGCTCCTCCGACGCACCCGACGTTGTTAGTGGAAATGGTCACGAGGTGTATATTCACATTTACATGCGTAAACTAATCACTTCACTTAATAATAGTTGGTTATTAAATAAAGAAATTTGTGCTTAGCATGCGATCGCATACACTGGAACAACGCAAGAAGATGTGTATGGAGCGAAAGCAACTATAAACGTATGGGACCCATCTGTCCAGGTGGTCAACGAGTTCAGTCTCTCACAAATCTGGCTTCTTTCGGGATCTTTCGACGGCTCAGATCTCAACAGCATAGAAGCTGGGTGGCAGGTACTCCTCCTATCATTTTCTTCTTCTGGAGATCATAAATTTCTAAAGTCAAGATAATTCTACTAGTCAGGTCAGTCCGGAGCTTTATGGAGACAGCAGTCCCAGATTGTTTACATACTGGACGGTAAGATCTCTTCTTATCCTTTCTCTAACATTTTATTTTTGGAATTGATTGAAAGTTTTTCCGTTGACTTTTTCTTATCTCAATTGAGCAAAATTTTAGTAATGAAAGCAGACATCCTAACCCTTTTGTGATTTGACATTGTCCCCAACGCTGCAATCATTCATATGAAATTATGCGGTGTGTTGTTGGTTTTAACAAATCATTCCTGTAGTAATTAGAAACATGCAATGTTGGTGTTGCACTAATATATTGTCCTTTGGGAACGTTTTTAGTGCCAAAATGAAGCAAAGATGACAATTTTGGATATGGGCTTGATTATCTCTTTTTCTTTAGCAGCTAGAAAGGCAAAAACAAGATGCTTAAGTGAATGGACTTAATAAATGTGGTAGGTAGATATTGTATTATTATGTCTCCATTCCTTGCTTGCAAAATTGGTTGCATTTATATGCACTTTAAGGAACAGTTGTACCAAGAAAACAGAAATGTTGATGGGCATGAATATCCTACAAATCCAACAATGCCTTGAAGCTAAACATAATTCGAATCTAACTTTTGTATAATCGTCAATTGCCGTTATAGAGTGATTCATACCAAGCAACAGGATGCTACAATCTTCTATGCTCTGGATTTGTGCAAACCAACAGCAGAATAGCCATTGGAGCTGCCATTTCTCCCGTATCGTCCTATTCAGGCAACCAATATGACATCACCATTCTCGTTTGGAAGGTAAACAATCTCACTAATTGTACAATTAATAAGCATCAGGTGGTGAGTTTGTGCTTGGGGAACCATTTAATTTGCTGTCATGATTAGGATCCAAAACTGGGGAATTGGTGGATGGGGTTTGGTGATAATACATTAGTAGGGTACTGGCCAGCTGAACTGTTCACACATCTAGCAGACCATGCAACAATGGTGGAGTGGGGAGGTGAAGTGGTGAACTCAAGGGCCAATGGAAGGCACACCTCAACCCAAATGGGCTCAGGCCATTTCGCTGAAGACGGATTTGGTAAGGCCAGCTATTTTCGCAATTTAGAGATCGTGGACTCGGATAATAGTCTCAGTTCGGTTCTGGGTATCTCAACCTTGGCCGAAAACACCAACTGTTACAATATCAAGAGCTCGTACAACAACGAATGGGGTACACACTTCTACTATGGGGGTCCTGGAAACAGCCCACAATGCCCTTGATCGGTCGTGGAATTTTGACACATATATGGTGACTTGGATACTTGGCAATGTCAAATGTTTAATTAATGATAAGAAAGAATGTATACCTTAATATAATTAAATTACTCTAGAACATTTACTTAGTTTCATTTAGTACGTGAAAATTTGTGTGTTCACTCATGACATAAATTGATTGTAAGCATACCTTCTTATGGGCCGTCAACATTTTTCTAAATGAATCATGTGGCATTTCACTGGTTACTCGGTGGTGGACCACAAATGTCTCATAGACTGGATTTGACGATTCACCAGACAAGTAATCTAAGGTAATTCTAGTCAAAACCAACCTTGTCTTATTAAAATCGTCTAACCTACCTGAATCTAATGTAGAGTGTAGACTCCCTTGGTTTACAGGCCCGAGAACAATGTCGGTTTGGGAAAGAACTTACCAACTTTACGCAGAACACCTAAATCACTAATGTAATATTATCTTCTCGACAATAAAAACGTATGACCACACAATTTTGCAGTCAATAAATATCAACTAAATTTCAGATCTACCGTATGATTTTGCAATTTTAACTCACATTTAATTAATTAACTCCCCACTAAATATTAAATATGCATAAATAACAAAAAATTAACTTGGAAATTTCTAATTGTCATATAATAGTAATACCATCTTTCGTACTTTAAAACTCTTTCAAAAGCAAACGATTGCCTGGATACCTTTTAAAATGTGAATAAATCTATTGGATTGTTGTATTCTCTTTTAAAATAGCTCCTCACGTCACCTTTCCCCTCTCCTCCGCATTTTCGAAATTCTCAACTATTTGAGTGTTTCTAATGTTAAAAATCGTTCTCTAACCTATCAGTTGATCTAGTTAGTCATATACTAATTTACAAAAACTTCGTGCCTACCTGATGATAGTAAAGGTTCGGCTACTTAACACAAGCTCTCAGTGTCTTCTTAAGAACTATAGAAACTCTCTTTTATTTCCAATATCCTCTTCCTCTTGACATTCCCACCAAAAGTTATGATCAAAATATAAAATCATGTTCAGTGGTTTCAAAACAGAAATCCATAATTTTACTTACTTGGCTTATTTGGATTCAATATTAGCTTATGATACAACCAATCTCTTTGATTGTATTTTAGTGACAAATTATTTAAAGACATTATTTATCTTGTACATGTTTAGATGTATATGATAAAGTCCATG
>JANQBM010000220.1:14155218-14166266 GCA_025594535.1 Erythroxylum domingense | reverse complement strand
TTTTATTGAATAATAATAATGTCATACAAATAAAATTACAACCAAAATAAATTGGCTGCAAGGGCATAAACTAACACTCTGCTCTTTGAATACACAAGTATGTCATCAATGAATACAATTACAAATCTATCCAGGTAGGGCTGAAACGCTTTATTCATCAAGGCCATAAATGCAGCTGGGGCATTAGTTAACCCGAACGGCATTATTAAAAACTCGAAATGCCCATACCTGCCCTTAAATGCACTTTTCGGTACATCAGCCTTTGCTATCTTTAACTAATAGTACCCAGATCTCAAATCTAACTTGGTAAATACTTGAGCTCCTGTAATTGATCAAATAAATCATCAATTCTAGGCAACGAGTACTTGTTCTTTACTGTTACCCGATTCAGCTGTCTGTAATCGATCCATGGCCTCAAAGTGCAATCTTTCTTCTTCACAAATAAAACTAGAGCTTCCCAAGGTGAAACACTAGGTCTAATAAAACTTTTTTCTAGCAACTCCTGTAGTTGAGCCTTCAACTCCTTTAGTTCTTTAGGTGCCTTCCTATATGGAAGAATGAATATAGGAGCAGCACTGGGAACTAAGTCAATTATAAACTTCGTTTCTCAATCTGGATGTAAACCAAACAATTCAGCGGGAAACACATCCTAGAATTCTCTAACAACAGGGATGTCTTATATATTCTACTCAACTTGTGTATCAATCACGTGGGACAAATAAGCTTCACAATCACCTTGCATTAACCTCAAGGCACTCATGAATGAGATCATCTTGGCTGGTACTGCTTGACTAATACTTCTAAAAACTGCTCTCGGATGATTGGGAGATTCCAGTACCACCTCTTTAATGTAGCAATTCATGGTAGCCCTATGAGCAGTAAACCAGTCCATGCCTAGAATGACATCTTTCTCCCTTAACTGTAATATAATCAAGTTTGCTTCCAATTCTGCCTGATCAACTCTAATCACATCTCTTACAGATTTCTCCAATTACCGTGGTACTACCTATCGATGTACTCATCTCTAATCCCCATCTTAGTAACTCTCTATCACAATGCAACTTAAATGTTAGATGTAGTGTAATAAATGAATACGTAGATCCAGGATCTAGCAATGCAAATGCTTCATGATCAAAGATAAGTAACGTACCTATAACAAAATCCGAAGAATCCTGAGCCTCCTGCCTGGTCATAGCATAAACTCTGGCCTGAGACTGGGGTTTGTTGCTTCGAACCTCAGTCCTGACAGAAGGACTTCCAAAACTCACTCTGCCTCTGCCTCTGCCTCGGCCTCTCTGTCCAACCCCACTAGCTCGACTCGGTTGAACAGTATTCTCACTCACTGATCCCCCTCTCATACCATACTGGGCTCCAATTATAGCAGGACAATCCTTAAGCTGATGATCAAATGAACCGCATCTAAGACAAGCTGTAGATAGTCTCCAACACTCACCATTATGCTTCTTCCCACAATACTCACAATTAGGTATCTGACCCGACACTGCAACTCTTCAACTGCCAGACTGTACAAAACTACCCCTCTGTCTGAATCCCGACTGTCTTGATCTAACTGGTGGTCGAAATGGTCTATTCTGGCGCTTACTGAACTTCCTGCCAGAATTACTCTAAACTTCATTGAGCCTCTTCTTAGACTCTTGTCTATGTTCTCCCTGATCATCTCTCAGTAATTATTCTATTTAGATCGAGGCTGCTCTAAACTCAGAAAAACTGCTTAAGTTGGTGATTGTTAGCCTTGTCCGAATTTCCATGTTTAATCCATCTTCAAATCTACTGTACTTGTCTTCCTTAGTAGGAATCAAAGTAGTTACATAACCCATTAGTTCATTAAATCTAATCTCATAATCTGCTACTGACATTTTGCCCCATTTCAGATTCATAAATTCCTTCATCTTTCTGTCCAGGTAGATTTTAGGCATGTAATTTTCCTTGAAGGCCCTAAGAAAGTCTCCCCAATTCAAATTGCAAGGTCTAGTGGTACTGCCTGGAATAGTCTTTCACCATTGATATGCTGGACCTTGCAGTAATGAGACCGCATAATCAAATCTCTGATCAATCTCACAGTCTATTTGATCAAATACTCGCTCAGTCCTCTCTAACCATCTCTCGGCTTTTGCAGGATTTGTACTATTGTAGAAATCCACAGCTCCCTGCTTTTGTATCATATCATACCTCCTCTCCCTTCTCTTGGGAACTCTTGGAGGCATTCCCTTAGGTCGAGGTACAAAAGACTCTCTACTAGCTCTTGTCGATCCTAAGTTAGCTGAGTGTCCTTCCTGACTCATAAACAATAACTCCCATTATCATTCGCATTTTCACTATATTTCATATTTAACATGTCTATATGTCCCTATGGATGCCAACCATGGTCTGATACCAAAATGTAACACCCCACTACCATAAATTACATACTGGAACACCCAGTGGACATTCCAGCATATAATATATAAAAATGACATGTTAGAGCAAACACATAACTAACTTAATCATGGCATCAACTATTATACATAAAAGTCACCAAATTTTAAAATCAAACTACATTCTTCATTTCATTTCATAAAAACCAAACTGACATTGTAGTTTACAAAACCATCCGAATATATACAATATCAAACCCTATACATAAAACACTGCTTGAAAGAGAATTTGTACAAAAACTACTAACTACTCCTTCAGTCTCAGTTGATCGACCTTGGAGTCATTTTTTAACAAAAGTACAAGAATTAGTCTTCTCGTAGAGTCTGTCTATCTCTAATGTCCTTTCTTGGACCTGAAATATCAACGTTGCAATTTTGGTGAGTTTTACGAACTCAATGATGTAAGCATCCTCGATGGTTCACCCAATTCATGCCACATATCAAATCATATAAGCACATAATTCACAACTTTCCATTTAACAATTTGCATCACATATCATATATTTCACATATCCCAATCTCAATTAATGACATAACCACATTCTAATTCAATTATTCAAACACACTTAATAAGTGTATATGCATTGTTCATGTGACCCACTTTTAATTATTACATTGTTGTGACTGAGTGCCTAAACTGTCCCGTATTCATTGTGGATATCGGGTTCATTAATACTGTCCCTTACTCGCTGCGGATATAAGGCTTATTGTACATATCGAGCCTTTGGCTCTATACCACATTCCGGAGCTTTAAGCTTATATTCGGTGGCTACTTATGTCATAACTATCTTTATCTGATCATGCATTCGTGTATGAAATACATCACAGTAATATTCAATCATTCATTATTTTGTTCATTCCCATTCTTAATCTCATTTCCATTCGAACACATGTACAGTCTCATTCCTATTTATCATATTCAACCAATCATTCACAATTTAAATCACAGTTATCATCGGACCTTAATCTGGCTTTTAACAACCATGTTGAGTAAACACATAGTCAGTCAAAATTCACATTCAAGGAACACTTCAATATCACATTCATTAATCAATACCTCGGACCTTCATGTCTGGAATCAGTACAATCAAATTCACATTTAAATCAAAAACACTCTCAATACAGTCCCGAATATCAAACTCCTCGAACTATCAATTGTTTAGGATCATCAATGTCTCAATTATATCAATATCTAATCAATATAGAAAAAAATTAATTTTAATCAAAATATTATGAACAAATCGAGCTCATACATCTAGGCTACTCACTAATCGCTCCAGAAAGCTATTGCCTTGAATTTCCGGCAATGTCTGGGTGATGACACTCAATGTGCTCCTCTATAACATATAATACACACACATGAAGTTTTGCATAATTATGAATTGATTTATCCACATTCATGTATACTGAATATGTATAATGCATATTCATGTCAAATTTTAGGTTCCTTAACATTATTCTTGTCACAAAACTCATTCATATATCAATACACAATTAATCAATTCAGATTTGTCTAAAAGAACATACTTTCAGGACCACTTTGTATGATTATTATATCCAGTAAATTGAAGTAATTTAATAACACTTTCTTCTATAAAATTGTTCTCCCATGTCTTAAGTTTCCAATGACTCTAAGATCATCCAATTTGATTTAGGATTCTAGGAGTTATGCTCACAATACTACAGACTGAGTACATATAAAACTTTGGCTTATACATGGTCATGCTGTCAAATTGTACAACTCATATCTCTCAACTAACATATCTAAAAATTATATAATTTATACCAATTGAAAGCTAAGAGAATAATTTACAACTTTTGTTAAGATGCCTTTGTCTAATTTGGCCTTTATCAATACAGTTTATTCAATAACCACAGGAAATGATTTATGTCTCGGGTAGTTATACAGCCTTAGTCAGGACTCAATTTCAAGCAAGATTTTGAAATACTTAGAGACGGAATTAAAAGTCAACTTCTTCAAGAAAGTTGTAACCAATTGTCTCTAATTTAATTGGAAGCAAGAATAAAATCATTTAGAAATCTACAGGTCAAAATATATCCAAAATACCGAAGCATGATCAGTGAAATCATTCCAGTTAACAATATTCCAACACACTCATATTTTCATCCTAAATGTATCACTCAATCTTTTCCGATTGGATTAAAATGTTCACAAATTTTATTGGAGATGAAGAAAAAATGTGTTATGATTCTATTGGTTCAAGTATCATGCCATTTTTATGTCAAGATAAGAAGTTATAACAAAAAGAACAAAAGATGTTCAGAGAAAACACTATAGCTAACATATTCCAGCAGTTCTTCTTCACCAATATCACATGCATTTGAGTCCAATTCAAGTATCATTCTCATACCATTTAACATGATTTAAATCTCAGATTGTTACTTACTTGTTAGGCTTCCAATCCAACACCAAACTTCAGATTCAACATAAACTTATGGTGAAAGCAAGCTGATTTTCGGACAGCAATATGAAGATCATAATTAGCTAATTTTCTTAACAATTTGGTGAAGCATTTAAGTGTGATTTTCTTGCACAACTTTAGCTAGGCTTAAGAACAAAACATAGAGAAGTTTTGGAGAAATTTTGTTGGAGAAAGGTGAGGGAAACAATAGAAACTTTGTTGATGGAATTTGCTTCATCATCATGCTAGGTGTCAACTTGTAACCTCACCATATGTCTGAAGGAATGCTAGCCATTTGTTCAAAAATTATGTTGCCACTACTCCACTCATTATGCTGCCATTTGTCACCCTTTAATCATTCCATATGTCACTCCAAGAGTAGTCCACATGTCACATAATAATTGGTCCATTTGTCACTCCATAATTAGTCCATTTGTCAGTTAATTCCTAATCCAATTGTCACTCATTTAACTATGTCAAATGTCACTCAATTTTGAGCTTAGTCATCCTAATTTTCCATGTCTTAATTAGTCTTACCACTAGGCATTTTTCCTAGTCCAAAAATACCCCAAATTTTTATAAATTTTTGAAATGTCCGAAATGTCACCAAAAATGCGAAATTAATTCTAGCACACACTAATTCAATTTTCAAGACAAATAATCCACAATTCACATTTTTAATCACATTAAAAATCACTTATACCCATAAAATGTCAATCAATGGATGCATAATCATTTTAATGTGCAAAATCAATATTCTTATGTATGTGTATGCCACATCATGCATAAGCATGGATTATGCTTCCTAATTTCTCTTTAACCTCTTATAAACACTGTTTTAACCTTATCGTAAGTCATAGGATGTTATAAAAAATCTTGAAGGAAAAAGCAAAGAATGAATCGGAAGAAGAAAGGAAGCTGTATGCACAAGCTAGTGGCTCACATACACTTTATGAGATCTACGACCATGCCATAATTGAAGGACCCTTTTAGACCACCATGAGGGAAAAACATACATCGAGCTACTGATGGTAAAAGAATCACTACATGGGAGGCAACCCATAATTTTTATTGCTTTTTATTTCATCTTTGGTGTTAGGTATTTTTAATTCTATTGTTTGTGTGTTTCGATTTCAAATACATGTCTTAGAAGAAATTTTGACATATGATACTATGAAAGGCAAGTACAAAGAGGTAATGATGCAAATAATAGGTTAAGGAAGGATGTTAGAGGTTAAATAAGGAAAAGACAAAATTTCAGAAAAAGTGCAGAAAAATCTTTTACCACGATCATGTCTTATCATTCCACGATCCTGGCATAACGGGACAATAATGTCGCACACAATTTTCAGCTGTAAATTTTACAACTTTACCCTTTTTACCTCTTCCTCACCTATATATTTACATCTAACCTTATTTTCCATTCACTTTTCATTCTCCCACTCTTTCTCTAACCTTAAAACCTCACTATCCTCTCACTTCTCTCTAAGTGTCTTCAAACTTTCAACTCTCTCCAAGCTTTTCACAACTCTCAATTCAATGGGACTGCACATCAAGCAGACGGTTAAGTAATCCTAACCTAAAGGAAAAGTCCAAGTATCATCTGCGGACAATGAAAGAGGGCAGCATATTGCGACGCACCTTTCCCAATTTACTCAGAGGAGGAAGGTAACCGCTATCACATCCTTAGTTTAAAGAACATCATTGTGCCTAAATACTTAGATTTTGATACGTTAGAAACTATTGGATTGAGAGAACGAGTTGAGGCTTTAGGTGGAAGAATTCAGTGGGAAAAATTCATGAAATTCAATTATCGTGTTTACAAGGAACTAACCCTAGAATTCTTTACATCCCTCTAATTTAATGCAACCAACCCTATAGATCTATGGTTTCGATTGCGGGTTCAACCATATGGGTTAGATTATGACATCTTGTGTGAAATTGGTAGATTCCCTAATTCAACCATAGTCGATCAGCATGATGATTTTCATGCCACCCAATATTGGACGGATCTGACTGAGTTGGAGAGCTTTGAAGCTAAAAATTTCCACAACAATATTATTAGAAGCCCTGAACACTTGTTATTGCACAAATTTATATGTCAAACTGTCTTTGAAAAATTCGAAACTAATAAGTGTTCAACCAAAGAACTTT
This sequence comes from Erythroxylum domingense, assembly GCA_025594535.1. Lineage (NCBI taxonomy): Eukaryota > Viridiplantae > Streptophyta > Magnoliopsida > Malpighiales > Erythroxylaceae > Erythroxylum > Erythroxylum domingense. The sequence goes on along the minus strand of JANQBM010000220.1, from coordinate 14,159,254 downwards.
CATTTTTATGGTACATAGATCATGGCTTCCAAATTTGCACCTCCACCTATATTTTTAATGCAATTATTGCTTCTCCAAGAAAGAGAAGCAATAATTTGGGTATGCGGTACTTGGTCATGGACATTGTGGAGTACTATGGTGTTAATTTTATTAGACTACTTGTCTATCATCCTGAATTTCTTAACATTCATCACTTGACGAGAGCTGAAATCTTGAAGTCCTATAATATGGAACTTTAAGATATCAGCACTAAATCTCATGTCAAGACTAGGGCGGGACATGCTAGTTCAAGTTTGGCACCATTGCAGAGGGAGGAGGACTCAACCAGTGAGGAGTTGGAAGAGGAAGAACAAATGGGATAGGAGAAGGTAATGGAGACCGTCTCAAACACTAACAAAGCCATTTCGAAAATGCCAAGGTGTTAAAGGAGATAGCTAGAGAACTAAGACACTAGGGTCAGGACATACATTAGATTTACAGATATTTTGAGGCTCAAAGTGTTCAACTTCCATCACCATCACCATCACCATCACCACTTTGGTCACAATGACGAGTTCTACACTTTAACTTTTGTCTTTTAGTTGATTGTTATTTTCAATTATTCTTATGTTTCTCTTGTTTCATTATTTTTTATTCCCACCTTTTGTATTGTTGTTTGTTTTGCTCACATTAAGGATAATGTGTTGTCCAATTGTGGGGATTTGAATGTGAATTTTGTATGTTAGTTTGTTTAGGCTTGCATGATGTGATTCATCTGAATGTGTCAATGGCTAGGACTTAATGAAATCTGTTTAACTTTAAACATAGTCATTTAGGTTGCGAAGATTTATTAGCTCATGAAATTAGTGACTTAGGCTACTTTGATTTAATATAAATGTTAATTAGGATAAGATGTTAGTTTATTCACTATAGAAATTTGCTACATTCATTTATAATTTTAGGTCAATCGAATAAGTAGCATCATTAGTATCTTTTCATGAGAATCACTAGTTAAAGAAATGAGGTAAGCAATAATAATAATAATAATAACAATAAATTCTATGTTTAAATCTTAATTAATTAACTATTATGTTGGCCTTTGGGTTATGAATAGAGCTAGTAGCCGGTTGAGAATGTGATGTAGCTGAGTAATCGGGGGACATTCATCACAAATATTTGCCTTCACATCAAAAGGATATAATAACATTCCAACCAAGTCACTTAATAAAAACATGATCTAGCTAAGTAATCAGATCGACATTCATCACAAATGTTTGCTTTCACATAAAAAGGCTTGGTTCATGTCACTAAAAATTAACAAAAATAGTGTTTTGTCAAATAAACCTATTGATCTTTATGAACATTTTGAATTTTCATGAAAACCTACTTAGGGATAGTTACAAGTTTTATTAACTGAATAATCATCAACATGTGTGTGCAAGTGATAGGGTTAACTAAATTTGACATTGAGGTTTTGATTAATATGTATATTTAGTCCGAAGTATTTAGACATGGATTTCGCAAGTTAATAAGTGAGAACAACTTGAAAGATAGTGTTTGTAGTTAAATTTGTTTCTTGAAGTTTAATGTCATTGCCTCATTATTGCATTTGTGTGTCTGTTGTGTTTTGATGTGTTTTTTTTTCTTGAGGATAAGCAAAAGTTTAAGCATGAGGATGTTGATAGTGGTAGATTGCATAATATTTAATGGGTACTTTAGAATGTGTTTAGTGGTTAAATTTAATGTTTAGTGCATGTTTAAGGTAGGATTTTGTTATTTAGTTAAATATTTGTGTTTTGAGTGTTTTATGAGTTAGATCACCCTATTGAGCTTTAATTTTATGTGTTTAAGGTGTCTTGATGTGTTTACTAATGTTTTAGGGAAAATATTGAAGAGCAGAGACGACTCAAAGAAAGCCTGAAGCTGAACCCAAGGCCACTATCATAGCCAATAAGCCACGATCGTGACAGAACTAGGAGAGATCAACCATATGTCAGTGACAGAAGGCAAAATAGTGTGGCATGATCATGGCCTACATGATAGATAGAGAAGACAACCTTCCGATTTTAAGTTTTTGAGGGTTACCCTAAATGGCAAAGACTACATAAGGCATAATGATGTAACCCTAAGGGAGCTCTACATTTTACCACATTTGGAAGACTCCAAGAGAGAGGAGGAAGAAGAGAGAAGAGGAAGAGGAGGAGAGAGGAAGCTGGTCTTCTCAGGAGCTGCATTTCCCTAGTCCTCCGATCCCTACTAAGTGATTGTTTCTTTTCATCTTTGTATTCTTTTAGTTTAAATGTTAAGATGAATTTGAGAATGATGATTATGGGTTTTGGATTGTTATTGATGTTCTAACTTTTCTTTAGGGATTTTGAATTGATTCAATGTTAATCTAGTTATCTTTTGTGTTGATTGATTTGGTGTTATGATTAATTGCGATGCTTGCATGTTTCAGTAATAAACTGAGAGGGTGAACCGAATAAAAATGATTAGGTTGGATTAATGAGAGTTAAACGATTTAATAAACCTTATGATTAGTCAAATTGGTAATTTGTGCAAAGAGAGATCCCGTGAGAGGATCCAGTTGTTCATTATAACACTTAAGAAATAATTAGGTTGTGGGCTAATCGGCAATTGAAAGATTACATTGTCAGCTACTTGATTTAATTAAGGATTATCAATTACGGCTTAGTGATTATAACTCGAGATAGAGTAATCCACCATTCGATAGTCTATAACTGGCACCATATTAACACATAAGTGACTAGATTAGTATTGACGATAGGATAAATCTCTTCCTTCATACTTGGTTAATTATCTTGGTTGATTTTCAATTGTGACTTTTGTGTTGCTAAACTTCAAGTTCGTTTTGCATTATTTTTACAAGTTAATTTTTTGATAATCATATTCTCGTGTTTACTTTTTTATTTTCTTTTTTTCATTTTATTAATTTAAGCCTTAGATAAATTAGGAACTAGATTAGTTCACCCTCGTTGTGGGTTCGACACCTCTTATACTACACCTACGACCTATTCGTTTGCAGTATTTGAGGGTTTTAATTGGATTAAAACTTAGCATTCAATAAGTTTTTGGCATTGTTGCTAGAGAGGCGTAGGATTAGTTTAGTCCTTGTAGTCTAAGGTGTGTACTTTACTCTTGTTTCCATGCACTTGCATGAACACAAGAGTTACTCGAAGTACAATTTACATCTTGGAAACCTTAACGCTCGACATCACTCATTTGGAGCGAGTCATCCGAAAGGCCAAACATTAAGAAGAAGTAATTGAGGAACCAATGGTGGAAGAGTTTCATCAAAAGTTAAATTAGGGAGCAAACCAAGAACACCAGTCGAGAACCCTTATGGACTTAATGAGACTGGGGTCCAACACTGCCAATCAAGGAGTAACCCGACCACTAGTTCAAGATGCTTCTTTCTATATTAAACCAACCTTATTGAACATGCTTTAAACAAATTTGCAGCTTTATGGACTGATAAGCGAGGATCTTAACACACATATCATGAATTTCCTTAAGATATGTGATACCTTTCGATATCACAAAATGTCGGAAGACACTATTAGAATGAGGCTATGACCTTTACATTAAGGGATAAAGCCAAAGCTTGGTATCACTTTCTGTCTCATAAATTTCACAATGTGGGAGCAATTGGTGCAAGCATTTTTAGACAAATACTTCCCCTTACCAAAACTTACAGTATTTGAGGGTTAATTAGATTAAAACTTAACACTCAACAATTACCGTTTAAATACTTGGGAGTTCCAATATCAGAAGAAAAGATAAAATGTGAAGATTGTATTCCTCTTTTGGAGAAATACAAATCAAGAATAAATTCCTGGAATAATAGTTTCTTATCATATGTAGCTCGAGTAACTTTAACTATATTAGTTCTAAACAACCTACATCTTTATTAGATCAACCATTTGATTTTGCCTAAACGAGTTATCAAGGAACTCAACTGTTAGTGAGAACATTTGCTGAATATTTGCTTGATTTTGGAACTTATCTTATGCCGATCAGGATAAGATCGAGCAGA
>JANQBM010000220.1:14098194-14122121 GCA_025594535.1 Erythroxylum domingense | reverse complement strand
TAAATTTTTAATTTAAATTGTTTCAACTTTCATCTAACAAGCTTTCAATTGAATAATTCAATCAATTCAAATCATCATATATTTATATGAGGCCATGCATTTCATTCATCCAAAAACTTATCATAAATTATCATAGATGTCTACTTAAATCAATCTTTATTTTATAACCACATCATAAATAAATCAACCAAATAATAGTTCATCTTCAATTTTTAATCCAACCACGCAAATTACAAAATAAAACTATAACCATAATGTCCCATTCAAAATCCAATATTCAATTCACCAATCATAATACCATCATACGTAGTAATTTCGGAACCATTTCAAGATTTCAACTCCAATATTCAATCAATTCACATCATGGCAATAACTCACAATAACAATATACCACCATAAGCCAATAACCATTCAACACCGATTACACCACTCGAACACCGTCAATAACCATCTCACCAAATCTCATTCAATTCAGCTCAATTCACAAAACCCATTCACAAATCCAAACTCCAACACCCAATCCATCACAAATTCACAATAAAAATTTATTTAAGTAGCAAATAATGCAAATACACCCAAAATAATTCACTATCTTCGGCAAAGTAACTTGTGGCTACGATGGAGGTGACTAACAGCAGCGGCGACGTCGAAGGAAGAAGAAGAAGGCGAGCAACTCGGTGGTGCGGATGTGCGGTGGTGGAGAGGTGGTGCGATGGTGTGGTGGGAGAGTGAAGTGAGATGATGCGGGTGTGAGACAGTGAGAGTGAGAGTGTGAGACGAAGAAGATGAAGGAGTGGTGCCGCGGCAGCAGCAGGTACGAAGGGTGTCAGGCGGCAGCGGCAGGTGGAAGTGGGTCGGGTGCGGTCTGCGATGTGCGGGAGGAGAATGAAGAAGCAGAAGAGTGAAGAAAAATGGACGAGGCAGCAGGCGGCAACTATTTTTAGGATTAGAATTTTTTTTTTTACATTTTGGTCCTCCAATTTTTGGGAAATACAATACCAACCGGTATTTACGGCTGGTACCAAGGGAACGGATACCATTCCACTTACCAGCCGGTACGGCACGTTCCGGCCAGTACAGAACGGTATTCGTTCCCCTGATTAAAACTACTTGTTTGACTTTTTCAAACTTGATTAAGAATTCATCGTAACTAGTTCACCATCATATGGCAACGTGAACTCCACCACTTTGTCCATCAATTCATCGTAATATTATGATGAGAGTATGGCATTCACTTGAGTTACATAAGTTTCCATACAATAGGGGCATAAAAGAAGGGTTTGGACGACTTATAAAATGGTCAAATCAAAAGACGAAAGAGGGAGCTAAGATTTTAACCCTCAGTAAGGTTTAGAACATAGGCTATTATAATTCTCCCCCCTTAAAAATTTTTGTTCTCGAAATTCTTACCTGATTGATCAAATAGATGGGTTTACTATTTCCTTATGTTTTCTTAACTCTCCCATTTGGCTTCTTCTTTCAAATGATTCTTCCAAAGGACTTTAACCAATAGGATTACTCAGTTTCTCAATTGCTTAGTCTGATAATCAACTATTTTGACCGGTTCCTCTATATAACTCAAATTAGTTGCAATTTCAACTTCCTGTGCTGGTAATACATATTTTGGACCTGACCTATATCTCCTGAGCATACTAACATGGAACACATTGTGAATCTGAGACATTTCTGGTGGTAATGCTAAGTTGTAAGCTAACGGTCCTATTCTCTCAGTAATCGCATAAGGACCAATGTATCTAGGGCTTAACTTTCCCTTTTTACTGAACCTCAACACTCCTCGCTAATATGACACTTTCAAAAACACCTTATCGCTCACTTGATAATTCATATACGGTACTGATCCACTTAACTCTTCTACCTATCTTGAGCTGCCTTGATCCTACTATGGATCAATTTTACCTTGTCAATGGTATTTTGAATCAACTCTGGGCCTTCAACAATCCTTAGGCTCTCTTCATCCCAATACAAAGGCAATCGACACTTTTTACCATATAACGCTTCATATGGGGCCATACCAATACTACTGTGATAATGATTATTATATGCAAATTCAATAAGAGTTCCATATTGATCTCATGCTCTTTAAAACTCCAAAACACAAGCTCCGAGTATATTCTCAACAGTCTTATTTATCCTCTTACTCTGTCCGTCTGTTTGAGGATGAAATGCTCTACTAAAATTCAACTTGTACCCAATATTGTTTGTAAACTGCCCCAAAAGCTAGATGTAAATCTGGGATCTCGGTCTAATATAATAGATACTAGTACTCCATGTAACCTCACTTTCTCATTAACATACCTCCGAGCTAATTGATCCAATGTGTTATTCTCTTACACTGGTAAGAAATGTTTCTACTTCGTCAATTTGTCAAAAATGACCCATATAGTATCATGTTTCCTCGAAATCATCGGCAAACCCATAATGCAATCCATTTTGATCCTCTTCCATTTCTACTCCAGAATAGGTAATGACTGTAACTTCCGAACTAGAGCCTGATGCTCTGCCTTAACTTGTTAGCATGTCAAACATTTAGCCATAGACTCATCCACTTGCTTCTTCATCCCTGACTACCAAAAATGTTGTTTTAGAGTATTGTACATCTTGGTAGTACCAGGATGCATAGCATAAGCTACCATGCGAGCTTCCTCTAAAATTTCTTTCCTCAAATCATCAACATCATGTACACATAATCTCTGCTTCAACCATAATGCACTATCTCTCAACTCAAAATCAGAACTCCAATTTTGCTTCAACTTCTCAATAAGCTTCACTAATTTTGGATCCTTGCTTTGAGCTTTTATGATTCTTTCATACAATACCAAACTAAGCTTCAGTATAGCTAACAATGCTTCATTCTGTCCCAAACTTAACTCAACATTCAATGCTCTAAATTGAACTAGGTTTGGTAACCTCGATGTTTGAATTAGTGCTACACTACTACTAGATTTCCTATTTAATGCATCAGCTACAACATTAGCCTTACTTGGATGGTATTCAATCGTGCAATCGTAATCCTTAAGTAATTCAATTCACCTCTTTTGTCTCATATTAAGCTCTTTCTGACTCAACAAATATTTCAAACTTCTTTTATCTATAAATATCTGAAATGTTTCACCATATAAATAATGCCTCCAAATCTTTAAAGCAAACACCACTATAGTAAGCTCTAAATCATGAACCGGATAGTTGAACTCATGAGACCTTAATTGTCTTGATGCATATGTAATAACCCTACCATATTGCATTAGAACACATCCTAATTCCTTATGTGAAGCATCACTATACACAATATATCCTCCAGATCTGGATGGGATAGTCAATACCGGTGCTATAGTCAATTGATGTTTTAATTCCTCAAAACTCCTTTGGCATTCATCTGTCCATCTGAAAGGTACATTCTTCCTCTGAAGTTTTGTCAAAGGGGTTGAGATTAATGAAAACTCCTCGACAAACCTTCTGTAATAACTTGCTAGTCCAAGAAAACTCCGAATCTCATATACATTTCTAGAGGCTTCCCACTTCATCACTGGCTCAACTTTCTTTGGGTCTATCTGTATGCCCTGTCCAGATACTATATGACCCAAAAACACCATTTGATCAAGCCAAAATTCACATTTACTGAACTTGGTGTACAATTAATTCTCTCTCATTATCTGTAAGACTAACCTTCCTCTCTACTCTTCGAGTACACAAGAATATCATTTATGAATACAATCACAAAGTGATCTAAGTAAGACTGAAATACCTTGTTCATCAATGGCATAAAGGCTGTCGGAGCATTTATCAACTTTGTGATTGTATTCATAAATGATACCTTGTTCATCCATATCTCGTCCTGAATGCACTTTTTGGTATATCAGCTTCTGTTATTTTTAATTGGTAGTACCCTGACCTCAAATCCAATTTAGTAAACACCTGAGCTCCCTGTAATTGATCAAGTAAATCATCTATTCTCGATAAGGGAAATTTATTCTTCACCGTCACCTGATTCAATTGCTTGTAATTTATGCATAATCTCAAAGTCTCATCCTTCTTCTTCACAAACAAAACTAGAGCTTCCCCAATGTAACACACTAGCCTGATAAAGCCTTTATCCAACAACTCCTGTAATTGAGTCTTAAGTTCCTTAAATTCCATAGGTACCATCCTATACGGAGGAATAGATATATGAGTAGTACCTGGAACAAGGTCGATAGTAAACTTTGTTCCGCTATTTGGGGGTAATCCCAGTAATTTAGTGGGAAACACATCTAGGAAATTCCTAACAACAGGAATATACTGTACTGTCTGCTCAGTTTGGGTATCAATCACATAGGCTATATAAGCTTCACATCCACTTCAAATAAGCCTAAAAGCACTCATTGATGAAATCAATCTGGCTGGCACTACTTGACTAACACGTAGAAATATTACTCTTGGTTGATTAGGAGATTCAAGAATGACTTTTTTAGTATAACAATTCATTATAGCCCTATGAGCAGTAAGTCAATCCATACCTAAGATGAGGTTTATGTCTTTCAACTATAGCACTATCAAATCTGCTTCCAATTCCACCGGATCAACCTGAATCATGCACCCTTTACACACTTCTCTTATCATTATAGTACTACTACCTACCAAAGTACTCACCTCTAAGACAAATTTCGACATCTCTCTCTCACAATGTAGTTTAGATTCCAGACGTGGAGTAATGAATGAATGTGTAGATCCTGAATCTAATAATACAAATGCCTTAAAATTAAAGCCATGTAACACACCTGTAATAACATTTGGGGAATTTTGTTCCTTTTATCTGGTAATAACAAAGATCTAGCTTGGGACTGCGGTTGGTTACTCCACAGCTCAGTTATAACACTAGGACCTGCTGATCTAGGAATTCTTTCATCTTCCTATCCAAATAGATCTTTTGCATATAATTCTCTTTAAAGACTTTCAAAAAGTCTTCCCATGTCAGTCTATAAGGTCGGGCGAAACTGCTAAGAACAATCTTCCACCACTAATAAGCTGGACCTTGAAGTAACGAAGCTACGTAGTCAAACCTTTCATTAGACTCACAGTCCATCTGATCAAATATCCTCTCTGTTCTTTTCAACCACCCTTCTGCCTCGGCAAGGTCTGAACTTCCATAGAAGTCTACAACCCCCTACTTTCTAAGTTTATCATACCTCCTTTCTCTCCTCTCAGGACCTCACTGAGGCATTTGTTCAAACTAGGGTACTGGGGGCTCTCTATTGGCTCTTATAGACTCAAGGCCAACTGATTCTGCGACTTGATCTCCTATAGTGGATGACCTGTAACAAAAAATAGTTGTGATCACTTTAGAAGTCTCTCACTAGATGTCATATTTAAATTCTTATATATGTCCCTAAGGATTCCAAACTATGGTTTGATACCAAAATTGTAACATACCACTCTATAGAGCATATGCTCGAACCTCCAGAGGGCATTTGAGAACATCCTTAAGAGAATGGCACGTTAGAATAGTCACATTAACTTATTATGGAATCACACATAACATAAGTATTCAAAATGATCAAATCTCCATCAAATCTCCTTATTTCGTTCACAAAATAAACTTAATTACATTGTACCGTTACAATTCATATCCATGTATTTACATTACATAACATTTGAGAGTCTACAACTCCATACAAATGTTAATATGAAGTGAGAAGCTAAACAAACACATCCTAACTAGACTCCTCAGATATCAGCTGATTAGACCTTTGAGCCATTCTTATTCTTAAAGTGACAGTACTAGAATTCTACTTAGTTTCCTTAAAAGTTATAATTCGCTTGTACCTGAAAATCAATGTTGCAATTTTGATGAGTTTGCGAACTCAGTGAGGGAACCATCATCGACGTTCTCACTCCATTCAGAACACAAAGTCAAGTATATAACCAATTTTAAGAAGTTTAACACATCATCTAGTATCAAATCCCACATCACGTTTTGTCATATTTCATCAAGTACAAGTACAACATGTATACAAACATTTCTTAACACTATTTCAGAACAATCCATTAATTCATCTCAATCATTCATATGATACATGTAAAGTTATATATATGCAAATGCACACGTGACTCCATTTTCATTTTACTTTGTTATGATCGAACGCTTATTTATTGTCTCGTATCCGTTATAAATATTGGGCTCATTATTAACTGAGTCTGTGGCTCTTTGTGCACAATTCCTAAGCTTAAAGTTCTTTTTTCATATTAGTCACTCCGGTCACAACTCCTTTATTAGATCATGCATATTAATGTAATGGAATGCATCAATTCACATAATATGCTATCAATACTTTTCATTCAATGTGTTCATGTCATTTATCATATTCTTCAAACTTGAGTCCAGCATTTAACATTCAGTTGAGTATACATTCCATATTACATATATAATTTGAAAACACTTCCATATATAGTCCCAAATATCAAAATCCTCATACCAATAATGTCCAGAATCATAGCAATCATATAAGTAACCGTTCAATAACTGAAAGTTAACTAAAAACAATTCAATCATAGTGAGAAACATCTAGGTTAACTCACAGTACGCTCTAAATAAGTTATTGTCTTGATGATCCAAAAATGTCTGGATGTTGGCGATCGACTTGTGCTTCTAAAGTCATTCAATACACACACAGTTCACATATTACTAAGTTGTTCAATCAAGTGAATATTCAATCATGAACATATACATATGTCATGTTCAATGTATGCTCAATTGACTTTCCGGGTATGTATCCTTATTCACCAATCTTGACCATTCAAACATCATAACTTGTATATAACTAGTTGCAATTAGGTTTATACCTTAAGTAAACTTGATTACTCCAAATTCATCATTCATACATTTACTAACCCTTTTATAGCAATATATTCATATAATTTTTTTCCCAATTCTCATTAATTTATACCTAATACATATTACTCATATCCTTTAGATCATATTTGCATTCATAAGAACACCTTTCTACCTTTAACAACTTATACTTTCCAAATTTAAACACATTGATATCAAGACAATCCATTCCTTAAGTTATAACATCAATTAACAACCTAAACTTATTAAACCCTTAACCAATTAATCAAGCAACTATCTAAGTTCATTTCAAGCCCCAATTAAATCCAAATGCACCAAAGTAAAGTGACTTATCCTTATGTGGTTCAACAATTACACAAAATAGAAAATTTTTATTTCAATGCATTACGATGAGTGAACTGAATGTGCACTCCCCATTTTCCTTCAATTTCTCCAAATTCTAACACCTTCATACCAAATTCAAAACATCTTCATATTAGTCCATTAATTATATCTCAATTATACCTTAATTGTACTTCAATTCCTCATCAATTTAATCTCTAATTCCAACTAAAAATCGTTGAATTAGCAGCTCATAAACTATTTATCTTTTATGCATACAAAACAAAGCAGAAATTTTCATTCACTTAATCTCATTATATATGTAGTCCTAGCTTTTTTTTTCCGAATTTAAGAAAACTTCACTAGCACCTTTCTTTAACATAAATTCACCTATAACCTACGGTTCTTATGCGTAAAAAACAAAAAAGTATCCAATTCATGTGTCATTTTCCAGCACACTTCATCATCAAAATCATATGTAATCCATCCCAATTCAATCGTCATAAACTTTCTATTACAACATGCTACAAAGATTAGTACTTTACTTAGTTGTTTAGCCCAAGTTCCACCTCAATTCATCAAGTCTACTTTGCCTTATATGTATGTAAGATCATCTCAAATACAAGATGGGAATTGGATGGGTTTTTAGCAAGGATAAAAGACAATAACAAAAACAACAATTTTCTGGTTCTATAACTAATGAAGGGTGAAAGCATGGGTTTTTTGGTGTGACAATTGGATACAAACTTAAGCAAAACATAGGGATGTAAGGGTATGGTGTTTTGGTGGTGAGAGGAAAGGAGAAGAAGAATGAACCCATCAGAAACTATCCCTACAGTAGCTTAACTCATTAGGTACTAGGTGTCACCATTTCATAATGACATTTGTCATCTATGCATGCATTCCATTTGTCCCATATATAAGCTACCAAATGTCACCAATATCCTAGTCCATTTGTCACTCAATTCTACTGCCATGTGTAAGTTATTTCATAGGCTTAGTTATCCTAAATATCCATGTGTCAATTTAACATTTTTCCTAAACTAAATACTCATTTTAATTCATCAATTTTTCAATTGTAACAATTAATTCCAAATTTACTCATTTTAATCCACCAAACCAAAATTCAAGACATAAGCAATGCAAAATTCACATCATGATCATTTTAAACCTTTCACACCCTGGAATTTGTTAATTGAGTTCATGTATAATCTTGGCAATGTTTACTAAATCATGATTCATATGTTTATGTGAATATTATGCATGTGTATGAAATGCAATTCATAAATTCTCAAATGATATGACTCAATAGTCTAAAATTCTAATGATGTAGTTATAGCTAGTACTAGTATGTACGAGTCGATTTCACAACAACTAATTGTTAATTACTGATTCCTGACTAAATTAATTATCTTAACTATAAAAATCAATTAATTAAAAGGAAATAATGAACAATTCTAAAGCACCAAATTAAAGCAATGATGAATTATAAAAAATCTATGAATAAGCAAGATCCAAGTAAGATATTCCCTATGGCTTTACCATAGTTTAGTTTTCCTTTGATGTAAGGAATGAACCTAGTTCCTTAGACAAGCAAGAATTTCTAAGCGATAAATAAGAATTTCTAAGTTATAACTATGTTTTCTCATGAGCAATGCAATTCCGATTCCAGAATCAAAAAGATCAAAATATGTTTTTATTAAAAATAACTCAAAATGTATTAATCAAATTTGTGAGTTCTCATGATAAGTTTTACCTTATCCCAACAAGATTATGCATTTCTCTTTTGAGTAATCCCTTTAACCTTTATCATCAATGTTGTGATCTAAACATAAAAACTATCTCTCGATCTTAATGTATGAATCTAATTGTTGAATCTTTAACTTTTGTTTCTTTAATTGAAATCAATATAAGAATATGAACAAATTTCAAGAAAACTAGGAAATTCATTATACCAATGTATTAGTTAAAAACATCACATCCTAGAGCTCATCTTACCTAGATCTATATACTAATTAGTTTATTAATATACATGGAAAAACAACAAAAAAATAAGGAAGAACAAAAGATAAAGGAATCATATTTATGATTATATTTAAATCATTATTGAATCTTATTAAATTTCTTGCTCCTCCTCCAAAGTTGTCTTTCCTCTTAATCTTCAGTTACTTGAATGGCTCTAAATTGAATTATTTTGCTCCAAAACTTATCTATGCTAAAAGTCCCCTTTTGTTCTAGCTACCTTATTTTTAATAATCAAACCTTTTTTTTACACCCAATATGACCATGACTATATCACATGACTATGTTGCACAATATGTTGATTTATCTCCCATTCTAGACTTTTATATAATTAATCATTATCAACATAAGATTGCACACGAGTCTGTGTTACCTCTGTGTTAGTGAATATGGTTGAATATAAGGATATTCACAAGAGAAACATAATGTCCCTACTTTGAACATGACTTGAACATAATAGTGTGTTAGTGTTGCATTCTTTAGATGAAAATCTCCTTGAGAAATATAATGGGACATTATGGACTATGGCTAGAAAAATGGCATTGTGTCACTACCTTGTTTCAAGTTCTTTCTTAATATCTTCCAAAGTTTCTCCAAATTGATTCAATTCTTCTCCAAATTCACCCTTTTTTCCTTAAAGTGGTTGAAACAAGATCTTGAACAAAATATAATTCATTTTGAATATCAAATCCTATAAGAATACCTAAAACACAAGCACAATGCTCTAAAAATTATACTAAAATAAATATTTAGCAGATATTAATCCCCCTCGCTGTTGAGCAAGTTTTACCTCTAATAAAACCCCCAATATCCATAACTATATGGATCGTCACTTGTAGTATCAAAGGTGACGATCCTATGAGAAAATAGTTAAAACTAAATGAACCTAACTTTGTTTAAGGAGATAAAAGATTATTTTAATAAAATAATAATGTAAAATTAAAAGAAATTAAATCAAGCAAATAATCAAATAACAAATGATCTACCACAAATATGTGAGGAAAATCAAGGATGAAGCTTATGATTTATTTTGTCATTATTTTGCTCCTCTAATGATTATCGATTCAATTATGTGTCGATCTTAGATTTTAGAAGGGTTTGATTACTCTTTCTCAAGATCTAACCAATTAACCCTAATTGAATCTTAAAGTTCCAGAATTGTAATCTCTTAATTCACAACTCTGTCCCTAACAATTTCAATTAGTTTAGAAGTTATCTATAAAATAATCAAATTATCACACAAGATCTCTCTTCGAATGATATTTGATTTGTTAATTGTGTGACATATTAATTTACTAACTCTCGTTGTTCAAATTAATCGAATTACTTTTGATTCATTCTCTCGATTTATTGTCAAAGTATATGCATGCACCATTAACACAACAAAGATTATGTATTGAATTAGTCATAATTAAAGTCATATACTAATTCAAGAACAAACCTTAATCTAGAAATTTAGAATATAATAAATGTGAATAACATCATCAAATTCAGTTAATACATCAAGTTTAATGAAAAAAACAAGACGAGAGAAAGAAGAACTTGATTTGGAACTTGAACTCAAAATCTGAAAATCTCCAATGCTTTCCTTGATGCTTTGTATTTGATCCAAGAATGCAAAATGGTGGCTAATTTTTTTGAGTGTTTTATGTTCTTAGGTAGTTCTTGAGGCTTTTAGGGTTCTTTCTAAGGTTTACCCATTTAATTTTGTTTCAAAAATATCCCCAAAATTTTAAAATTACAAAAGAGTCATGTATTAGAAAAGTTGAAATTCACTAAAATTGTTGTCTGCGCTCTCTGTCACAATTGTGACAAGCAAGTCATAATTATGACCTACTTCCATACTTCCAATTCTTCTCTTTTCTTTAATTTCCTATTTCCATACAATCAAGCACATATCACACACCTCTTAAGACAAAAAATTAAGATCCAAATCATGCTCAAAACCACACAAGCACTCAGAATATAAACAAACATTGATAATAATATAATTCTAAACCTATACAAATGATAATCATCTAAGAAATACTCAAAAGCATACTTAAACATCTATCAAAACATAGTATAATTTACACCTATCACTTGCACTTCAACATTTACTAGTCCTCAAGCATCTGAATTTTATTATCCTAACTCAAATAGGAGGAAATTTTAGAAAAGCATTAAAAAATTGAACATATCAATTAAGATTCTCCACCACTTATTCAATTACAAAGGTCATCCAAGTATTAGCATCTAATTGCTTATATTAGTTCATAAGTTAACTCAATTTTCTTCATAATTCCTTAAACTTTAAACACAGTTAAAAAATTAAACTCTGTGTAAAATAAATATTCAAAAGAAAAAACATTTAAAATTTAGAATATATTCACACCCCTTATTAACATAAAGTAAAACATAATATTTAAATGACACAAGAGCAATTAGAAGCTTGTTTAAAAAGTCATTTAGCCTTTTGACATGAGCATAAACACCTTGTCATGAATACTCTCAATTACTTAACTAGGTCATTGTCTCAAATGGCTACTAGCACCACTGTTTATCTTTACCCTTACCCTTTTTATTGGTATGAATTCACCAAAAGTCAAATTATTTAATGCTTAATTATCCAAATTTTCCCTTTTTTGGATATTGAAAATGTTCTAAAGAAATCACAATTAGGTGTCCATTATTTAAATTCATGAAATAAATTGAATTAACTTAGTCATCAACACTTGGGTAATTACCTAAACATTTCAAATTACAAAGACAATCAAATTCATAGTGAATTATCTGAATCAAAATGTTTTCAAAGTAAAATAAATTTCCAAAAATTGATTATTATTAAGAAATTTATAATGAATTTAATAAACATGGCCATTGAAGAATATAAGTAGTCCCACCCCTCTCTTAGATTAGACATTATCTTTAATGTACAAAGCACATAAGTAAAATGAAAATAAAGGAAAAAAGGAGAGAAAAAGGATAAAGGACTAGTACTTCCCTGACTTAGGACATATAAATTCAAGCTTTATTAAATTTTTAGGAAGTTATTTCCATTAAAACACTTTCTAATATAGTGGAGATATCTAACAAAATAAGATAAAGATAAAATAAAACAAAATATAAAAGGAAAATAAAGAGGAATTAGTTCTAGGAAAGGGTCACATCTCTTAGGATCTAAGGTGATCATATTTACAAATCATGCTGCACTTAAATATCTATTCATCAAGAAGGACGTAAAACTAAGACTAATTCGATGGGTGCTACTACTATATGAATTTGATATTAAGGACATAGATAAGAAGGGAACGTAGTTGACCACTTATCACATCTTGAAGGAGGGGAGTTCGAGCAAAGTGAAAACTTTAATGAGAGATTCCTTGATGAAACCTTGATGTTACTCAACCAGCTCGTAGTACTATGGTATGCTGATATAGCAAACTTCATTATAGGCAGTATCCTTTTGTTAGATCTATCTTATCAATATAAAAATAGATTCTTGTATGAGTGTACCATTATCTATGGGATGACTCAATCCTTTATAGGATGTGTGCTAATGGGTTAATTAATAAATGTGTCCTAAAGGAGGAAATGTTAGACATATTGACGCGGTGTCATGAAGCTAGCTATGTTGGGCATTATAAAGCAAACAAGACAGCAATAGAAGTCTTAGAATATGGATTTTATTGGCTTAATCTACTCAAGGATGCTTGAGAGTTTGTGGCACAATGTGATTGATGCCAAAGAGTGGGGAACATCTTAAAAAGATATTAAATGCCCTTGTCTAACATTTTAGAAGGCGAAGTCCTCGATGTGTGGGGGTTAGACTTTATGAGACCATTCCCATCCTCTATGGGGAACACTTATATCTTAATTGGAGTGGACTATGTGTCACGATGGAATGAAGCTATGGTGACTCCAACAAATGACTAAAAAGTATTACAAAAATTTATTAAAAGACTATTCAATCGATTTGGAGCGTCATGAGCTATAGTAAGCGATATAGGAGCACATGTCTGTAATAAATCTTTCCATGCTCTTTTGAAGAGATATGGGGTTCACCATCAGGTAGCCACTCCATACCATCCGCAGACAAGTGGAAAAATGAAGGTTATGAATTGTGATTTTAAATGAATTTTGGAGAAGATGGTAAATAGTTCAAGGAAGGATTAGGCATTGAAGCTTAATGATACCCTACGGGCCTATCAAACTACCTTCAAAACTCCTATAGGTATGACACCATTTAGACTTGTGTATGGTAAGGCTTGTCACCTGCCTGTGGAACTAGAACATAGAGCTTATTGGGTGACAAAAGCCTTAAACTTTGATTGAAAGCAGGTGGGTAAGTGAAGACTTCTACAATTCAACTAACTCGACAAGCTTTGCCTGAATGCATATGAGAATGCCAAGCTATATAATGAAAAATTGAAGAAATGGCATGATTCTCATATTTAGAAGAAAGAGTTCAAAGTGGAAGATGCGATATTATTATATAATTAGAAATTGAAGTTGTTTCCCAGAAAGATCAAGTTAAGGTAGAGGGGGCCTTTTAAAGTGACCCACATATTTGCACACGGAGCTTTGGAATTAGAAAACCAAAATAAGGAAACCTTGAAAGTGAATGGGAAAAGGTGCAAATTGTATCTCAAAGGAGTATTTTAACAAAAATGGGAAGTTTTGAATGATGAAAGGTCAAGCTAATGACTATAACCTAGCAAATTTATGTAGTTTAGGTTTTCTCTTCAATTCTAGTATTAAGGTTTTAATTTTCATGTTTTTGGAGTGGTTTGTATTACTAATTTCCATTTTTTAAGAACTAATTATAAGTTAGGGAACAAGTTTTGGGGGTTACATGAAGAAAAAAAATCAAGAAATGGGAAAAGTTGTGACATTTTCAACATGTCACTATCGTGCCTTAAAGGAGCACAATCATGTATGGGACGATCAGCCTCTGTTAGATTCACGACATTGCCTTACAATTAGATAATGGGAACGATATTTATGATTTGCATCATGTTTTAGGATTTAATTTATTATGTATTTAGTGTTAATTTGAGTGTTTAGTGTGTGTTTAGGTTAGAGTTGTGTTAGTTTATGTGTTTAAGTGTTTTTATGGGTTAATATAAGTCTTTGAGCTTAAATGTTATGTTTTTTAGGTACCTTGATGTGTTTGTTAGTATTTCAGGGCCAACAACGAAGAATGGAGGAGTTTAGGAGACTTTCGGGCCGAAACCATGACCTACGATCATAACAGAGATATGTGAGTCACTATGCCTTTGGCCACGATCGTGGCACTTTGATCACGATCGTGATAGAGAGGTTTGATCTTGGCCACAAGTGTGGCCCAAGTAGAAAAGGGTAGATGCTGGCCAGGATCGTGGCTTGTATCAGGCAGACGCAAAAACAGGTGAAAACATCAAGTTTTGAGGAACTTTTCGGACCGTTTTGACCCCGAACAAACCCTAGGGCTACTAGGGTATTTAAAAAACATGATGAATACAGAGAAGGAGCTTTTGTATCATCCAAATTCTGAAAACCTTAAAGAGCTTTATTTAGAGATTGAGGAAGGAATCGAAGGAAGAGAGACACAGAGAAGAAGCCTACACGAAGTACTTCCCGGAGCGGGAGGTTTCCTGCTATTGCTACTTCCATCAACCTGTTCCACTCATATTTTCTAATTTTATTTCAATTTTATTGATGTATAGAATTAGGTTAGTCGTCGACAATAGGTTTTGTTGAATGTTGATATTTGTCTAAACTTACCTTTGGGATTTTGTCTTTGATATTAATGAAATTTGATTGATTGTGTTATTATTGAGTTATTTGTGGTTCAATTTCTGTTCTTAATAATTCAGTAACAAACTGAGTGAATATTATTAAATCGCAATAATGAGAGTTAGGTGATAGTTGTGATTTGCATTGTGTTTTAGGATGTAATTTGTTAGGCATTTAGTGTGAATTTGAGTGTTGAGTGCGTATTTATGGTTTAATTGTGTTAGTTTATGTGTTTATATTTTTTAATAGGTTAGTATGAGTCTTTGAGCTTAATTGTTATATTTTTGAGGTACTTTGATGTGCTTGTTAGTGTTTTAGGGTAAAAGGCAAACAACGGAGAAGTTGCGAAGAGTTTCGAGCCAAAAACATAGCCCACGATCATGGCATAACAAGCCATGATCATGACAAAAAAGGACAAACTAGGGCAGCCATGCTATGATCGTGCAGTTTGGGCACGGTTGGGATAGATAGCTTGGATCTAGGCTATGATCATGCACTTGGGGCCATGATCGTGATAGAGTGGGTTAAGCACTGGCCTCGATCGTGGCAAGCAGGGCCACAATCGTGGCAGGCGTTAGGCTGAAGCAAAAACTAGAGTTTTGTAAGATTTTTCAAACCATTTTGACACCGACTTAAACCTAGGGCATCCAAAGTATAAATACATCATAAAGGGACAGAACCAGCAACCTTGGAGAGTCTAAAAAGAGAGCATTCATGTCAGCCACATTCTGAAAAAACCTAGAGAGTTATTAGAGATTGAGGAAGGAGATGAGGGAAGAGAGTCACGGAGATGAAGCTTGACATGATGTACTTCCTAGAACAGGTAGTTTCCCATAATCGCTGCCTCCATAAATCCGTTTCGACAGTATTTCTATTTTTATTTCAATTTTATGGATGAATGAAATTAGGATGATTATTGAAATTAAATATTGTTGAGTGTTAATTTATGTCTAAACTCACCTTCAGGATTTTGGTCCTTGAGATTAATAAAGTTTGGTTGACTGTGTTTTTATGGATTTAATTGTGATTCAATATTTGTTTGTAATAATTTGGCAATAAACTGAGAGGGTCAGCCGAGTGAAAATAATCAAATTAGGCTAATAAGAGTTAGGTAATTTGATAAGTAGAGAATTGAACCAAATCGATAAAATCGTGTAACGAGAGATTGAGCATAGGTTCCCAGTAGGTTATTAGACAATTTTAGAACTAATTTAGGTTTTTGGTTAATTGTGAATCGACAGATCAAAATTCCATAATTTAAATTAAGGATTGTCAATTAGGGTTGAGGATTATAACTCAGGAGAGAGTAATACACCCTAGGACCATCCATTAATTTGATAATTGCATAATTAGTTAGATTTTCATTAATTTCAGATTAAAAATCTCTTTTCTCTCACTTGGTAATTTCTAGGTTGATTTTTGGATTGGATTAGGTTGAATGTTAGGTTGGGATTGTTGACGGATACATTCCAACCTTTTGGTCAATCTGGCCAAAAATATTCATCATGGCTAATCATAATTACTCTTTATAATTTTCCTCCATGGATGTGTATGAATGAGGCATATATGTTCTTGATAGTGATTGTGCCAAAGCCTACAAATCCAAAGCATAAAATTGATGTGTTCTTACAACTATTGATATTTGAATTGTAGCATCTTTAGGAATATGGTGTTTAAACATATGATGTCTTTAAAATAAAATTTTGTATTGAGGGCAGCTTTGATGTGGACCATTAGTGATTTTTCGGCCTATGGTATGTTGTCTGGATAGAGCATAATAGGAAAATTGGCTTATCCTTATTATGGCAATGATTCTGGTACTTTTTATCGTCCAAACGGGGGTAAAATATGTTGATTTGACAACCATATGAAATTTCTTCCTCCAGTCATCCATTTAGACGCAATAAACAAAAGTTCGTTAAGAATAAGATGGTACAAACACCTCATTAAAAAAATAATATGATAAATCATAATCTAGATGCGATGTATATTGAAAAAAAATATTTTTGAAAATTTGTTCAATACGATAATGAACATAGATGGGAGGACAAAAGACAATGCAAAATCACGAGTTAATTTGAAACTTTTTGTAAAAGGAATGAGTTATATAAAGATCTTTACATTGGAAAATATCCAAAAGCATGTTACACTTTAGGCAAAAAATAAAAGGAAAATTTGTTATGGAAGCCATGGATTCATGCATCATATGCATGGCAATGCAGCAGAAGTGTCAGAATCTAAATTTTGACCATATTACAACCCCGAAAATCCATAAACACACATATATGCATAGATAGACCATAAGAACATGAAATTTAAACACTTATGACTTTTTTTCTCCTCCTTTCTTGATTCTTCTCCTTTTTTAGGTTGTAGCAAACACCAAACCCTTCCTTGATCATCCAAAACATGTAAAGAGGAAGAAGAAGCAATGTGTAAGGGTGGTTAGAACCCCAAACTTGATGAGTTCAAGTAGATGTTCAAATGGAGAGACATATCAAGAATATCTTGCATGTAATTAGATTTATGTAAAAATTGCATAAATTACATGAAGAAGGCTCAAGACCACTTCTCTCTCTCTCTCGAACTCTTTAGACCCCTTATCCTCTCAATTGAGTGTGTTAGAACGTGTTAGACCTCTGTACAATACATAAGTGAAGAACTCACTTATATATATCTATCATGCCTTAAGCCACGATCGTGGCCTATAAGCCTTATGCCACGATCATGGCCTTCTTAAAACAACCATACACAGTTTTTTTATTTGATCTTTTATGCGTGTGACCTTTAGGTTCCCAGTTATTTTAAGCATTTGAATGAACTCTTAATCCGAACAAATCGTAGATAGTTTAATGCCACTTGAACTAACTCTTAATTTAAGCAAATCATAAAGGGTTTCATCACGTCAATTTACTAAACTTTTAGTAGACTAACACACGAACTCTTCGATAATTAATTATCCAACTTATAAACCTTTCCATAGACAATTATCGTGCAATTCATCCCTTCACCATTCTATACCCCACTTGGTTCGGAGTATGGGCTATGTGTCAACTCCCACTAGACTGACTACGTCACTTCTAGTCCAAGTGATGTTAGTTCTTATCCTGAGATCTCATTACTATATATGTCATTGAATACTCTTTATGACACATAACTGCTCTGGCCAGAAACTCCCGAATAATGACCCCGACAAGAGGTCGTGGGTATCATCTCCTTCTATTAGAAGTGGTGAATCTTCTATTGGCTACCCAATTACCTTCGAATACCATTAGCTATACCCAATCATCACCCTGAGAACGACCTCATCTTGAGTTAACAAGGAATAATGTCAAAGCAGAGGACTAGTATCCAAGATATCCTTGAGTACCTCAAGTCTAAGGATATTTGCACCATTGCTATGATGAGATTAATCATTGACATTTGATAGATCATCCATATGATAATCTCGTAATGGGTCATCCGATGTCCTTACTACTCTTAATAAGCATCCACATGTTAACTCTAAACCCCTCACGCTTACAGTTTGTGAGATCCATTGCTAGATCACATCAAGGAGTATAACATGTGTTAGTCTATCTGGATTAATAATGTCCTGTCTTAATAATCCCATGACTATGGATTATTTAGATATTAATATAATTACACATGATAGGAATATCATTGCCATGATCTCATTATGATTTACTTCATGCTATGTTTTGTATCATAGACTTCATTAATTCGATTTAAAATGGACATCAATTCATTATAAACGAACATCAAATGAATGAAAATTGCCTTTCACTTTATTAATCAAAATAAATTTTGTATAAAAGTGCTAAAGGTGATTGCCTTTAAATCATTACTTTAACAATCTCTTACTTGCACTAAAGTCAATTGCCTTTGTATTTAATACCATAGGTGAGTACACTAGAATCAAATTTCATTCGAGAAAGTGGCTTAGTCAAAGGATCATCGATGTTCTGATTTGTGGGCATTCTCTCTAACTTCACATCACCTCTTTCAATAATCTCCCTGATTAGATGATATCTCCTGAGTACGTGCTTGGACCTCTGATGCTCCTTAGCTTAAGCAATAGCCTTACTGTTGTCACAATAAAATAGTATCGGGTCTATAATGCTCAGAACCAATCCAAGTTTAATAACGAACTTCTTGATCCGAACAACTTCTTTTTCCACTTCCGTAACTACAATGTACTCTGACTTAATCGTTGAATCTACAGTCGTCTCTTGTTTGGAACTCTTCCAACTAACTGCTCCACCATTCAGTGTGAAAAAATAACCTGACTACGATTTGGAGTCATCCTGGTTAGATTGAAAATTGGCATCCGTACATTCGCTCATTACGAGATCTCCATTTCCATATATCAAGAATACATCCTTAGTCCTTCTCAAGTACTTTAGGATATTCTTGACAACTACCTAGTGACACTAACCAGGATCTGATTGATATCTGCTTGTAACACTTAGAGCATACGATATATTAAGTCTTACACATAACATAACATACATAATTGACCCTATTACGGAATCATACGAGATCATGCTCACGCGAGTCCTGTTATCTTGTGTCCCATCTTGCGTCTTGGGACACATAGATTTCGAGAGTTTTATCCCATAAGTCATGGGAAGAAACCGTCTCTTGGACTACTCCATGTTAAACCTCTTTAACATTTAAAGTGTAGTTGTAGTCAGTTCGTATAAATTAAACACTTATTATGTAAAAAATAATTTTTTATTATCAATTAAGATCATTTTTACTTTATATCATCAATCACCTTTCTATTTTAACAAATTAAATGTAGAAACAAATCAAAATATTATCAACTGATAACTGATAATTGTATAAATTATGCATCAACCATAAGATTATCAAATAAGATTAAATGCAGGGAAATTTTAAAAAAAGTTTTAGTAAATTTACTGACGGAAAAACAAAGTTTGTCAATAAAATCTATTAAATTTACTAACGAATAACTAATTTCCGTCGATAATGTTAGTCGTTAACTTACTAATGGAATAACTAATTTTGTAGGTTAAATTACTAATGGATAGAATATGTATGTCGGTAATTTTTCAATCGAAGCAATCTTTCCATCGCTAAATTTATCATTAGCACAAAGTACCATCGATATATTCACCAACGGTAACACAAAATATCCATCAATAAATTAGTGACAAAAAATGTGTAATTCGTTGCTTATTATTACCTATGGCCATTTCTCCGACACCTTAATCTGTCAATAAATTCTATCGCTAACTTATCTTACCAACAGAATCTGTAGGTGTTTCTTCAACAATGCCCATTGCTAAACTCCATTTTTTTTGTAGTGATATAGTACCATGAGTTGCTACAAATGAATTCAAACATGACTATTACATATCGTATTTAAAATTCTAGCAATGGGTTCTTATGAAAAAAATCCAATAGAGCATCAAAATCATTCTTACACAATACTTAATCCATAAATGCAAGATAACGTAAACAATCTGAAAAGAGAGTTAAAATAACAAACACAATGAAGGGTATGCTTGACCGGGTTCTTTGGCATAAATGTCACCTCCAAACTAGTGTCGGAAAGTCTAGCCCTCCATGGGTCTCTCCATATGTGATAACTTCGTTTCCCTCTTCATTTTTGTCTCCCGAGAGCTCCTATAATTTTTCCCAAACAAAAATATGCCTTTGCTGTCACAAAACATCGTTTTTATATTAAAAAGTAGAGTTTTCAGGTGAGCTAGCAATATCTCATGGCCATCAGTGGTATAACATGGGTTGTCACACCATGTAAAATTGCGAGATGCCTTGCATGGGTATGACATGGGTTGTCACACCATACAACTATGTCATGCCCATGACAAGTGTGTTATGGACGAGACACACCTCTCACATCCATGACAAATCTGTCATGGCCATGAGATGCATCTTATGGCCATAACTTGTGATAATATTCATTCCTTTTGGTATTTTCTTGTCTCCTCTTGCTTTAATGCTTCTTGCTCCATGAAGAGAAGTGAGTCTGAATCTTCGAAAATGGTTTAAATATAATGCTTTTGACTCACGTTAGCTCTTGCATTTCTGAATTGTACTTAAAAATAAATATGAACTAAAATGAGTATCTTAAGCATTTTTATATCGCTAATCACTAGGTGTTATGGAATAAATGTCTAACAATTAAGCACATATCATATACCATCAAATAGAGGGCTCGATAAGTAAAGAAACAAAGGACGATAAAGAGGAAGGTTGGGAGAAAGTCTTTAATTTGGTTTCGAAAGCAATAAGCTTATGGTAGAGTGCATGAACACTATGGAGACGCACATGAAGGAGATGGCATATGAACAAAATAAAACACCAACGTGACACAAAGAAGATTTTGAAGTACTTTACCACTTAAGGTGCTCAAATTCCTTTACCCACACCAATACTGTCTCAATCTCCATAAATGGTTTCTTGCTCTAAAATTTTTGTTATTTGATTTTTTATGTTTTGTTTGGTTTCTCACATTGAGAAAAATGAGATGTCTAAGTTTGGGGAGGTTTATGCATTAACATGTCATGTATGTGAATTTTACATATCATATTGTGTTAGTTTGGGTTAGGTTGACATTATGTGCACATTTTGTTGCATATGTGTGAATTGTGTGAACGTGACAATTGCAAGAATTTGATGGAATTAGTTTAGCTTTAAAAATAGTCATTTAATTTGTAAAGGCATACTAAATTATGAATTTTATATTTTAAGTATTTTTTTAAAAATATGTTTTAAGTATCTTAGATGAATATGTATGTTAATTAGGATATGACACATATTCTTCACTTTAGAAAATTTGTGATATACATTTATCATTGTAAGTAAATTGAATTAGTTAACATGACTAGTAACCTTTTATAAGAATGATTGACTAAAAAGAAATAAGGTAGGCTAAGAATTACATAAAAAAGTGTGTTAAATAAAATCCTATTTCGCTAGTCCTTTTTGAAAAACTAGGTTAAGAATAGAGCTAGCAGCCATTTAAGAAGTGATATAGTTGAGGAACTGGGGGCATTTACATCAAAATATGTTTCTTCATGTCAAAAGGATAGAATGACATTCCAACCAAGTTAAATAAAAAATATGACCCAGTTAAGTAACTGAGGGATCTTCACATCAAAAGAATAGGTTAACATTAAAGAAAATTTTAAAAATGGCGTTTCAATAAATAAAACATACTGATCTTTGAAAATAGAAAAATTTTTTATGAAAGAATACTTAGTGACAGTTACCTTTTTAATTAATCATTAGTTATAAATGTATGTTTGCAAGTGTCATAGATGTATGAATAGGGTGTTAATAATTTGATTGATATGTATATTCAATTCAAAGTACTTAAATATGAAAGGAATAGGTTAGTATATTGGCAAAATTTGAATGATTGATGTTTGTAGTTAAATTGAATCCAAAAAAATTCGATGTCATTGTATGATTATTACATGTTGCATGAATGTATGCTTATGTGTTTTTGGTGTTGTTTGTTCATGTTTTTGTTCTTGATTGAGGACAAGCAAAAATTTAAGTGTGGGATGTTGATAGGTATAGATCATACTATGTTTTCCCAGGTGTTTTAGTATGATTTTAAGTATCTATTAGATGATTATCATATTTATAGGCTTAGAATTATGTCATTGTGAGTGTTTGTTTACATTTTAATTGTTTGTATGGTTTAAAGCATGAATTCAATCTTAATTTTATATTTTATAAGGTGTTTGATGTGTTTGTGATGATTGGAAATTAGGAAATTGAAGAACAAAGAAAATGGAGGAAGCTTGAGACATGATTGTGATAGAGAGGAAAATAGTAGAGGCACAATCTTGACTTGAGATTTCTAGGCATGAGTTTTTTCTTTTGTTTTATGGTTTAAGGCTATTTTTGGATTTGAACAATGCAGGAAAACCCAAAACATAACCCTAGAAACCTAAAGCATCATTTAAGAACATGAAATACAACAAAGACCACAACAAACATTGCATCAAAGTGAATTAAAAGTAGGAGATCAAAAAGAACATCAAATTTTCCAACATTTCAAATCAAGGCCTTAACAAAGTTTTTTTCTTTTTCTTTATTTCTTTTGTTATCCTTGATGTGTAATTTGATGTCCCTGACGTTAAAAATGTTAATGGATTTCTAAATTTAGATTAGGATTTATTTTCAATTAATTTATGAATTTTAATTATTTTCAAATTCAATATATTTCTAGATGTTTGTGATAGTTTTTTATGCATAAACTTGACAACAAATTTAGATAGTAAGTCAAAGTAATTAATGTTAGGTTATACATCGAGAGTTGGCAATTTAATAGACCAACAATTATCAAATTAATGATCAATTGAAGAGAGATATTGTTTGCGAAATCAATTATCTAACATATTGCTTTAAATATAATTGAAGAAGTTAGGAATAGTTTTTTGAATTAAGAGATTACAAATTCGTGAATTTTGAAGTCAATTAGGGTTAATTGATTAGATCTTAAGACAGAGTAATAAAAAACTTGAGAAATCTAGGATCAAACACATAAATTGAATCAACAAGATCAAAGAAATGAAAATAAGGAAATAATAGTTCCTAAGTATTCAATCTTGACCAAACCTTAATTTTAATTGGCAGCTCACTTCTTTATTTGATTACGGGTTTCATTTATTATTATTTTAAAATTTTTATTTAAATTTAATTCAAATCAATTTCATGTTACCTTAGACAAAGGTAGGTTCAAATTATTAGCTATTGCATAATCCTCGTAGGACTGATGACCTCTTATACTACAAGATAAGATTCGTATACTTGTGGATATTAAGAGTTTTATTATATATAGAACTTGGTTAACAACATCCATTGTAACATCCCAGTCCCACCTAACGGGTCGGATAAGGGAAACGGGTCTATGAGAAGACCAATGAGAGAAGTAATGATAGACATACCTCATGCTCATGCATTTGTGAAAATG
>JANQBM010000220.1:14071766-14088591 GCA_025594535.1 Erythroxylum domingense | reverse complement strand
GCAATGTACAATTATTCCATGGACTTTATCATATACATCTAAACATGTACAAGATAAATAATGCCTTTAAATAATTTCTCACTAAACTATAACTAAAGTGATAGGTTGTAGGGCATAAACTAACACATATGCTAACTGAATGTAAAAATACAAGCTCAAAATATTTCAAGCCTGTATTAGCTAATTTGAAATTTCTCATCCCTGAAAAAATGATTGTATTATGTTGTTGTTTCAGAAAATGCAAGAAGTAAACTAGTGTAATAAATTCTAACTCAATTTTCTACTTTTGTATTGAGACCGAAGGATCAAAGAACAATGGTAACTTATAGTTTAGAAGGAAAAAAGTGGCGCCTCTAAACAATCTAGACCTAGTTCTAATAGTTCAATGAATTCAAGAACAAATTAGGCTTATAGCGCAAAAAGACTTCCATCTTATACCCTTTACGATGCATTAGTCGTGGAGATGATTATTCCTTTCATTTTCTATGTAAAGACAGAAAAAGGACACAGGTTTAGTCCATCCATAAAACTAACACAGGTCTAGCTAATTGAGTCAAAGGTTTTGTAAAATTCAAACTTAAATCATATAATTATTTGGTGAATTTTTCTTCCCATATCACCTAAAAACTTCTTGTATAATGAGTATATTATCATTAACCGATATGCTTTCTAAGAACGTCCCTTATGAATCACTGATTTTTTACTTTAGCATATCCTTTAGCCTTATTGCTAATAACTTGGAGATGATTTTGTATAAAGTATTACAAAAAGATATTGGCTTATATCCATTTAAGGAAGTAGGGTTGAAGCTTTTAGGTATTAAACAAATTTTTTTTACCTCTTTTAATGTCTTACTCTTGTCAAAAAATTTCAAAATAGTAGAGGTAACCATCTCCTTGATTTGTGGCTAAGCTTTTTAAAAAATAATCCATTAAGACCATCAGGACTTGGGGCCTCATCTGAATTAAGAGAGAATATTCCTTTCTCTACATTAAGTTCAGTAAAGGGACAACTTAGAAGTTTTTTTTTCTTTAATGGAAATCTAATCTTTGATAAAAAGAGTTTAGTATAGACAATGATGAGCAATTAGTAGCAAGGATACCTACTAGAATCTTAAAGTATGAATCTACACAAAGCTTGATTTCTTCTTGAGAGTTGACAACTTTTCCATGAGGAGAGACTAGAGTGCAAATAATGTTAGTATTCCTCCTTTCTAGGATAGATTTATAGCGAAAATTGGGATTCATGTCTCCTTTCTTAAGTCATTTTATCCAAGATCTTTGCTTAAGTAGTGATTATATATTTCTATTGGTTTAATATAGGAGTTTAGGGCATTCTTTTTCTCCATAATTTTAGTGCTATCATCAATATTCTTATAAAGTTCTTTTTTTTCAGGCTTTATAAGAATGCCCATAGCAATAGCTAATTGATCATAAGTGTTGTGTCTCCTTCTTGCATTAATGTCTTTGAGAGGTTCCGAACACATTAGAAGCTTTTATAACTAGTGAAAGGATAGGACATCCCCTTGTTTATTACCTTATTAAATCCTTTATCATCGATTATAAAATTGTTGAAACTAAAAGGGAAGCTTCTCTTACTTTGTGTAAAGCTGTTTAGGATAAGGATGGGACTATGATTAGAGGTTAAGGAGTTTATAAACATGATTTTGCTTTCTAAAAAGCTAATCAACCATTCATCATTAGCTAGTGCTCTATCCAATACTCTCATTATATGAAACCTTACATTTTGTTTATTTCTCCATATGAAAAAGTGATCTTTATATTTTAAATCAACAATTCCTAGCTACTCCACATAATCCCTGAAGTCAATTATAATAATTCTGCAGGAACATTAACCTTGGATTTAATATTATAAAGGATGATAATAAGGCCAAGATATCCAAGATCCTTATGAAGTAACATGAATTTCTTTTAGTGTTTTCGACAATGTGCTCCTTTGGAAAGCAAAAATATATCCATACATGAAGGTAACAAACAACTTATTATTATCTTGATGGAATAAAAAAGATAGCTACATGCATTAGTTGATCTCTTTCTTAGAGTAAAGAAACCTTAATTATTTTTGTACCGAGAACAATAACAATATAATAATAATGGTGATGCCAGTGATTGGAAAAAATAAGACCAATGATTGTCAAAATTTTGAGTTTGCAGTAGTTTTCTTTAGTTTCTAAATTTCCTATTAAAGCAAGTTTGGTATCATAGACAAAACTGTTAAAAGATTGGATTTTTGTAGGTTAATTAATGCTTCTCACATTCCATAAAGCTAATGACATGGTGGCAAGTTTGATAGATCCCTTGGATCTACTCCTTCTATCTAATTTCCTTCTAATATCATTTTTAAACTTCTCAATACCCAATTTTTTTGTCACCAGAAAAAAGGCTAAGGGAGGGAACATTTGAAGTTCTTGAGTGCTAATCAATTGAGTTTCGTTCTGGGGATTACTAGTGATGCTTTCAATCTAACTAACTCAAGCACTGGATGACATCAAAACTTCCTGTTAGAGTTCTAGGGGAAGCAGTTTTGTGTCTAGTTCCTATTGCTTTTAATTGCCTTCATATCTTGATTTTGGTTACAAATTCTTATGTTTTGATCAAAATGTGAGATAAATTGAGTGAAAATGGTGTGAATATTGCATGAATGTTAATTGGATTATTTTTTAAATTTTTCATGAAGGTTGATGGAAAAGTTCACGTAATTTTGCATAAAAAGGAAAAAAGAGGAAAGGTAGTGACAAACATAACTTGTCCCACCATGACAAATGTCGTCACTGGGGTGACAATTTCACGGGATGACTTAACTTGTCACCCCAGTGACCCATTTTTTCTTTAGTTTATCAACTTATTATGTGTCAAATGTAAGAGGGACGGATCGAAAACCTAGACCTAAAACTAACTACAAATAGAAAGAGTAAGGAGGGTGGCGGCACACTGAACACATTCACACATTCCATCATACACATCTGTCACACCATAGACTCATTAGGCTACAAAACAAATAGATAGAAAGAAGATGAAGAAGAGAAGCAGAGAAGAGCTTCGGCTAAGAAGATAGAAGATAAAAGAGAGAAAGAGTAGACAAAGGAAGCAAAGGTCAAAGTAGTATGATCAGTCAATCATCTGGGTGAGAACAAAGTAGAAGTAAAAGGCCAGAGCCAATGTAGGAAGCTTGAGAGTGACTGAAGATCACCGTAACTCCCTCATTCAAACACTTGTTTGCTCGTTTTGTTTATTATTTCTCTATTGCTTTGTTGAACTTACTCCTCTATTAGTTAATGGACTTATACTTTGTCAACTTTTGATAGTTTATTTCGGTTATTCACTTGGATTATTGCTTTAATACTTCTATTATTTTGATCAAGATGAGATAGAAGTATTTGAATATGATGAAGCTATTTATTTTCGTGATGGGATGATCTCTTTTTCTTAAGGATTAATGTAGCTATTTTAATCAAATATGTATAATTGGGGGACTGTGTTGTTGTCTTATGTTTGCTATATTTTCTGAACTGAATGGATGTAATAGCATGATCAAACTTTATGTCATTTTGATATTAAATGAACAATCGATAGAAGAAGTTTAATATGAAATGAGAAATTGTAGATGCTTAGGTTAAGAATTAGAAATCTATTAAGTGGTAATTAATAGTCAAGTTTTCATAATTAATTCGGATGATAACTTGTTGAATACGAAAGCTAGACTTAATTTATTATTCGAGTTAATCTTAGAACCCAACTGCTAATTTTAGTAAGACGACAACCCAGTGATTTCTCCTTAGTTATGCATAAGAGATTAAATTAGTGAACTTAATTATAAAGAGTTTCCACTTCGATTATTCTATTAGTTTTTTCTCCCAGTTATCTTCGTTTACTTTTCAATTTAATTTTGTGATTTCCTTTAAATCCTTCACTCATCAAATCATGATAGAGTGTTTGGGATTGCATCTATTTTTATTTTTTTCAAGATTAATTTAAGTGAACTAATTTTACCTCCGTGGGAGACAACCTTGGATAATCACTAGGAAAACCTAGGTATTTGTAGAACTTATTTGGGCACAACAAGTTTTTGGTGTCGTTGCCGGGGAGCTATTTAATGTTTAGACTTAAATTAATTTTGATTGTTTTTGTCTGTTCATGCATTCATTTTTGTCGTGTTATTTCATTGAGTTATTTTAGTAATTTTCTTATTAATTCACTATTAATTTTATTTAGTTTATACGAGGAAGGAGGTCTTGAGAAGGTGAACTTGCTCCCTTTATTGACAACATACATTGGATAAGAGGATCTCTAAGGGACTTTGAAGACAATATAAGGGACCCAAATTAGAAGATCAAGAGATGGGTGAAAGGCAGCCAATAATGAAGAAGTATGCCAAGCTAGTAATCAATACTGCCACTTCGTGCATACGATTAGGAGAGGCAGCTAAGAACTATGAATTGAAGAGCATCTAGCACAACATCTTATCATCTTTCTATAAGGTTCCCAATGAATACCCCTTAAACTTCATTCAGGAATTTTATACCACTCTCCAGACATTCCAGTTGGATGGCCTAAATGAAGATCAACTCAGGAGGAGTTGCTTCTCATACACATTGAAAGATCGGGCCAAGGAATGGTTGATGACCTTTCCATCCGGATCATTGACTACATGTGAGGAGTTGTACAATAAATTCATGGGAAAGTTCTATTCCTATCAAAAGACTTCTAAGTTACAGATGAAGATAGCAACCTTCACTCAGATAGAGGGAGAGCCATTCCATGAGGCATGGGAATGCTTCAAACTCTTGCTCATTCAATATCCACATCAATACTTTCCACTCCACATACAGAACCAGTTCTTTTATGATGGATTGAAACAACAATGTCAGTAAACGGTGGACAAGGCAGCAAGAGGAGCTGTGGGAGAGAAGACTGCCAAAGAAACATATGAGATCTTCGAAATGTTGGGGGCTAATTCTCAACAAAAGAGTGTAAGGGGAAGAAGAACTAGAGTTCATGGAGTGAGCTCGAATCAAGAACTGGCTATGCAGTTAGCTGAGTTAACAAGGCATGTAAAGATGTGAACCATAAGACTACCCCGAAATGTTTCAAATCAAGAGGTATGTGGTATATGTGGAATTTATAGTCATAGAGATAATGTTTGTTCATATTCTTGTGAGCCTTTTGCAAATAGGGAAGAACAAGTGAACTCACTGAACGGTTTTTAACCAAGGGAGTGAAATGATTTGTACTCAAACACCTTCAACCTTAGTTGAAGAAACCACCCCAATTTTTTATAGAAGACCAACAATCCACCAGTACAGCCCCAACCACAATACCAAAATCTTCATAGGCCAAATTATTACTAAGGGCAATCCTCACTTCAGAACCCACCAAGAAAACCTTCTTTGGAGGAAAGCCTGAATGCGTTTATTCAGGTCATAACTTAAAATCAAGAGATAAACAATAAGAGGTTTGATTATTTGGATGCCTCTGTAAAGAAGATTAAGATTCAGGTAAGGTAATTCACTACGCAAATGCACAACAATCAGAAAGGGAAGTTGCCTAGTCAACCCGAGCAAACCCCAGCAGTCACTATTATAAGAAGTGGTAAGGTAATTGATAATCATGTTGAGATCCCTTTTAATTCGTCTAGTGTAGGTAATTAAGAGGAGGAGAGTCTCACCAATGAAAAAGGTGAGTAGAATGAAGAAATAAATGGGCACGACAACCTTTCAATTCACGTTCAGAAAGCTGAAAAACTAGGCATATGAAGAACTAAGACTATATAATGTAGTTAATCCTTATAGACCACTGATCCCATATCCAAACTGCCTTAAGAATTCAAAATAAGATAAACAATTTTTTGATTTATATAACATGTTTTCCAAATTTAATATTAATCTGTCTTTGTTAAGTGTAATCAGGAACATTCTAGCTTATGAGAAGTTTTTCAAGGAGCTAAGCACCAAAAATGGAAGTTTGAGTCAAACGAGAAGGTGATAGTTTCAGAGGTTGCAAGTGCAGTGCTTCAACAGCAATTACCTCCCAAATTGAAAGACCCAGGGAGTTTTCTTGTGCAAATATCAATGGGTAATGGTGATGTGGTTAAGGGTATGTTTAACCTTGGGGCGAATATAAATCTTATGCCTCAATCTATTTATGGTAAATTAGATCTAGGATAGTTAAGACCTACAAATATGTGTTGGCAATTAGCTGATAAGTCAATTCATTATCTGAAACGAATAATGGAGGAAGTGTTAGTGAAGGTTGGAGGATTGATTGTTCCTGTAAACTTTGTTGTCCTAGATATGAGGGAGGTTAAAGAACAAGGGAAGGACCACACCAAACTCCTAGGGAGGCCTTTCATGGCCATTTCCAATACCTTGATTCATGTGAAGAACGAGAAATTGAGCATGACAATTTTGGGAGAAACAGTAGAATTTTCAATTTTTAATGTTAAATTTCTACTATTACTGTTTTTAAAGATTGTTCTTTTATTAATCAAGTTAATGCTGCAAATTTTAATTTTGCCTTACGGGAAGAAGAAGGCAAAAGGTTGAACTTGGTGAAAGAAATTGATAAATGTTGTCAATTGCTAGTCGATGCAACTGAGGGAGAGGTTGGGAAATTCTTGGAGAAAATCCTAATGAAGAGAAGAAAACAGTGGAGTCAGTCACTTTGGGCGATCTACCTTGAGCATAACGATTGAGGTGTCTAGCTAAAAGACATTAAAGAAGCGCTAAATGGGAGGCAACCCATATAATCTCTGTTTTTTTAATTGGTTGTTTGTTATTTCATTTTAGTGAAACTCGACTTAATTTGTTTGCTTTGTGACACAAGCCTACTTTTCAATCTCTTCTATTTGTTTTCCTCGTAGTTGTTCACCGCTCCTCAATGTAATATGCCATGCTTATTGCCACACTTCACACCACATCAACACAACCACTACCCATGCTTTCATATCATATTTCTATCCCTTTTCTTTGTGTTATTTTTACTGCTTGTTAGTTTAATGTCTTTTAGTTTTAATGTTTGTCCTTATTCATGCTATTTTTTGTGTTTTAGTTTTTTGTCTAGTTTATATTGCTTTTAATTGCCTTTATATCTTGATTTTGGTTACAAATCCTTATGTTTTGATCTAAATGTGAGATAAATTGAGTATAAATGGTGTGAATATTGCATAAATGTTAATTGGATTATTTTATGAATTTTGCATAAAGGATGAAGGGAAAGTTCACATAATTTTGCATGAAAAGAAAAAAAAAAGAAGAAAGGTGGTGATATAATAAGTCACCATTGTGACTAACACTTTGGTGTTAGTCACGGTGGTGACATAGACATAACTTGTCACCACGGTGACAAGTCGTGACCCATTTTTCTTTAATTCATCAACTTATTACGTGTCATGTGCAGGAGGAACAGCTCAAAAACCTAGACCTAAAACATACTACAAATAGAAAGAGTAAAGAGGGTGGTGGCACATCGAACACATTCACACATTCCATCATACACATCTTTCACATTAGAGACTCATTCGGAGACAGAACATATAGAGAGAAAGAAGGTGGAGAAGGGAAGCTGAGAAGAAAGAAGATAAAAGAGAGAAAGAGCAGACAAAGGAAGCAGAGGTCAAAGCAGCATGAGTAGTCAATCATCTGGGTGAGAATAAAGCAGAAGTAGAAGGCGAGAGCCAATGCAGGAAGCTTGAGAGTGGCTGAAGATCACCGCAACTCCCTCATCTGAATACTTGTTTTCTCATTTTGTTTATTATTTCTCTGTTGCTTTACTGAACTTACTCCTCTATTAGTTGATGGACTCATACTCTGTTAGCTTTTGATAGTTTATTTCAGTTATTCACTTGACTTATTGCTTTTATACTTCTCTCATACTGGTCAGTATAGGATTGTAGTATTTGAATATGATGAATCTTGTTATTTTCTTGATGGGATGATCTCTTTTTTTTTTAGGATTAATGTATTTTAGTCAAATATGCATATTGAGGGATTGTGTTATTGTCTTATGTCTGCTATAGTTTCTTAATTGAATGAATGTAATAGCATGATCAAACTTTGCATCATTTTGGTATTAAGCGAATGATTGAGAGAAGAAGTCTAATATAGAACAAGAAACTATAGACGCTTAGGTTAAGAATTAGAAATATATCAACTTAAGTGGTAATTAATAGTCGAGTTTTCACAATTAATTCGGATGATAACTTGTTGAATACGAAAGTTAGACTTAGTTTATTATTTCGAGTTGATCTTAGAACCTGACTGTTAATTTTAGTAAGACGATAACCCAATAATTTCCCCTTATTCATGTATAGGAGATTAAATTAGTGAAATTAATTCTCAAGAGTTTTCCACTTCAATTAATCTATTTATTTTTGCACCCAGTTAACTCCGTTTACTTTGCAGTTTAATTTTGCGATTTCCTTTAAAGCCTTCCCTCAAAAATTTGGGATAGAGTGTTTAGGATTGTATCTGTTTTTATTTTTGTTCAAGGTTAATTTAAGTGAACCAATTTCATCTCTGTAGGAAATGACCCTAGATAATCACCACAACTACCTCGTATACTTGAAAGTAGGATAACCTGGGTATTTTTAAAACTTATTTGGGCACAACAAGCAACCCTTGGAACAAGCTGTAACAGAAACTAATTAGCCACCAATGATTGTAAAGAAAGCATGAATTTTCGGTCTCATAAGAAAAGCACAAGAGGATAAAAGGACTTTTCCTTTACTTAGTCTACACATTCATTTCTCTATCGTGAAGCATAAGTCCCCAGGTTGGCCCTCATGGAAGAAGGGGAATTGCTCTACTTGCTTTCAATAAGTAGTTTCATCTGATCCTGATCTGTTGAATAATTCCTACTACCAGAATCTCGAAAAAGCCTTGATTTCATTTCTGGAGGATGTGTGGGACAAGCTGGAGTGTGATCTCACAGAAAGTCTAACGGAAGTGGACCCACATGAAAAAGAAATTCTAAGCAAACGAATAACCTTCACAACTCCACCTTGGGTCGAGGTAACACGGGAGACCCATACATAACTATATTTTAACTGTTGGAAAGTAAGACAGATCTTTCCCTAGAGTGCCTTCCTTAAACGTCTGGTACCACGGAGCCTATAAGCAACAATCAAACTCAAGACCTATTATCGAATCATACGAATGGTTGAATTGATGACTTCAGTTTGATCTCTTTAACTGAATGACATGACTTTCATTATTATTGGCATATTGTGGTGCATTTCCCTCTAGATAATATAAGTTCCCTTAGATATTAACTATGTCATAAGTAATCTCATCCAGAAATACCACTTGTTCAACCAAATAGGTTGCAATTGAATTATTTTCAGTATTAATATTGCTAGCATTAAGTTCCTTTATAGATGCCACTTATTTAAACATCAGGATAGCAGGATTAGCCCTTTTGGGGGATTCCTTGACAACTTCATCATACTTTTGTAATTTTAGTGAATCCTCTCATAGTAGTTAATTAGTAAACTTTTGTCCTTTCTGTATTTTGCACCTTTTATTTTTTATTTTTGACAAAATAAAATAAGAGACTATAGAAAATTATTTAATCTAAAATTATATGCAATAATTATTTTTAAAATCAAATTCAAATAGTTACAACCAAAACTAATTAGTTTTGATTACAAACAATTATATCTAATTAGATGTTAGTTAAAATAATTAAAAATTTTGACATTGAAGAAACTTAATTAAGACTATAGCAATAAGATTTTGACATAAATTCGCTATGTTAAAATTCAATCAAATTGAAATAAATAAAATTTAAGAAAATACTATTAATTTTTGATTAAATACAAACTAAAATAAATTGATCAATTACGTGCACCTAAAGTTAAATTAGTCAAAATTTGAATTAGACTTGACAAAATACGTGTATAAAAAATCAAAAATTAAAAACAAACATGTGAAATTAGATGTACGATTGAACTAATATTATATGATAATAAAATTATTTTAAAAATTATAATATGAAGTATTTAGATAAGAGTAGTTAAAAGTTGGAATAAAAATGAGTATGAACATGCATGTATCTTATAAAGTTATTGATTATTTTAGGGGAAGTACATGGAAAGAGAGAATTTTCTCAATGTCTTAGTTCTTTTGGCAGGAGGTCTACTTGAAGATATTTGTCGATAATCTTATAATGTGGAAAAATAGGAAATATATTGTATGTGTTAGGATAAGTGCATAAACAGAATTTAAGTTTATGGAACAAGAAATTTGTGAACGATTATGAATAAAAAATATTTGTGTTAACTTAAGAATAAGGCAAGTTGTAATATGATAACAAAAGTTATAAATATTTAGAACATGATGGAAGAAAACATAACGAAAGTTATGAATATTTTACTTTGAAAATTTTGTAAAATAGGTTAAATTAAAGAAAATTGTTTGCCATACATAAAAACTATGTATTCCTATATTTTTAGTTATTCGTCTTGCTTTTTAACGCTTGCTTCACTAATAACTGGTTCGACTACGATCTTGAATGAGAACTTGACATGAATTGGCCCGCTAACGAGCAACATCTTGGATAACATGGTCGTAAAAAGGATTTATCCGTTTGCAGATACACAAACCACTAAAACATGTTCCTCCGTATTCATTAGAAAATACATGGTTGGTTGCAACATGTGCTGGTGACAGCAATCGTATCAGTTTAACCATCACCAACTCTGCAATGCCAACTGATGCATGATTGTACATTTTTCCCAACGGTTGTACCATCAAAATCTTGCTATTCGCACAATCTATTTATACAATAGCCATCATTCTGCCATCGACAAAGGTAAACCACGCCAGAATAGCACGAGTGAACTTCATCCCACTGCAAGCAATTCGCATCCCATTCCCAATGAAGCTGGCGTTACTGTTTTATCAATCTTTGCTACAGCGCACTGTAGTTTGGTTATAGCATAACCGACAAGCTAGCATATGTAGACCTTCATATCAAAAGCAACACAAGAAAATATCATATCACAGACAATTACGTGTGAATGCTAGCATATCTCATCCCCAATCCAATTATCTTTTTCCTTTGGTCCAGTAGGCCCCTCCTCACCATAAAGC
The DNA here is from genome assembly GCA_025594535.1 of Erythroxylum domingense. Lineage (NCBI taxonomy): Eukaryota > Viridiplantae > Streptophyta > Magnoliopsida > Malpighiales > Erythroxylaceae > Erythroxylum > Erythroxylum domingense. The sequence continues at coordinate 14,077,481 of JANQBM010000220.1, read as the reverse complement.
TCCGTTGGAAACAAGTCAAAGATATTCTCCAACGAAAATCGAACAAAAAATGGAAGATGACCAATTATCTTCTCTATTTCAGCACGCCCATCATAGACAGTAGTAGGACCCCATTCTCTCATATATTGCAACCAACAGGGTTCTGTAACAATTCCATCTCCAAGATGCTCAGCAGCAATAAGCTGATACTTGGTGCTTGAGTCCACATAATATTTACTTCGAGCAGTATCATTTCTCACACCAACTCCTAGCTTTGTTGACCCTTGAAGGTAAGTACCAGCATGTGGGAAACTAGCATGCCCGTGTTTTGATGAATAAACAATTGGCCTATTACCTTCAATGAACTCCAATTCTGAAGCATCCACCCATTTACCACCACTATGCTGAGAGAAGAAGACTTGCCACAGTTCTCCTGTGAAATTGCTAACACGTAGGGTGAAATGCTCCCAATCACCCACATGTTGCCCTATCTTGGCCATTTGTATACTCATTATCCCAACTTTAACCGTGGCCGGTCCATTAAAGGGACAGAAAACCCACATAGCCATATCAGTAAAAGTTCCTCCAAGAGCTGGTTTTATGTGAACATATAGCTCAGCGCTTTCTAAGTGTCCTCTTTTCACAAAATTTCTTGCATCATCACTTGTTGGCAAATCTATCCAATATTCCCCATCACTTTCCCCTCCACTGGGCAAGTTTGAGCCCATATAATTGATTGGTTCACCCTGCTGCTTGCAATCTTCATATAAAAGTGCTCCATTTTTGAAGAACCATTGCACTGATGAGGGCATGTAAACTTCATCTGGATGGAAGTATACAGTAGGGCCATATTGCTTTATCAAGGTATGAATCTGGTCTAGATTAGGCATTGCTTGCAGATTGTTGTCAAGATTCTTCAAACATGCAGTATCCAGTAATGCTTCTTCAGAACTCAAATCATTGCTGCAATAGAAAGTACCCACAGGAACACCTTTAGCATACATTCCTGTCCTGCAAGGCTTTGTGTTCCACACCTGGAAAGGGCGTTTAGTAGATTTTGGATCCACTGAAGTTATCAGATCAGAAGTTTCACATCTTTCAGTCAGATCAGCTCGAACACATCGAACATGATTTATATCAGGCTCCTCCGGACAGTTAGTCACCACTATGCCCATGGCCTTATAACCTTCAGGGGCATTTGGCCGCCAAAAATATCCACCCCCTTCATAGTGTGAATCTGTACTCCAAATCATTGTGTACTTAAGGGGTTTTGTCAGAGCTGGAGAATCTAATTTCAATTCCTGACCAGAGTCATCTGCAGGCTTGCTAGCATTTGTATCACGAGCCACAAGAACATACCCTCTTAGAGGTTGGTTGTTTGGCTGACAATAGTAACCTAGGCAATAAAATCCATCAGGGAACCCAACAGGTCTATAGAATGTGACCACTTCTGTTTTGCCTTGTGGTAGTTTGCAGCTCCAAACAATTTCAAATTGGGTAACTTGGATTACTTCTACATCTCCTAGGTTTATTCTTCCAGTAGCAAATCCCTCACCTGAAGACATAAGAGCCAATACTCCTAAGCAAACTGATCAACTAATGCTAGTGGAAACATGATAATATAAAAAGACAAGCCAATCAAAGTAGTGCATCATTCATGGAATATTCATGGACTGATTCTGATAATGAATTTTCTAAGCAGCAAACAAGAAATGACAATAAAAATGTCTCAAGGACCATATAAATAATAATTGTGACCATGTTCCGAGACAAGATAAAAGAGTTTGAGCTCCAACAATAATCCTAGGCCATATTAGACTCAAAAATAAGGCAAAAGTGTTCTCTCTCTCCCTAGCTCTCTCTCTCTCTCTCTCTTCATTATTTGAAAATAGCCTCGCTACTAGTTAGGAGTAAGGCTGCATACTACTGGACCTCCCCAGACCTAGCGTATTAGTAGAATTCCTACTAAGGGTTATTGTTATAAATAAGGCAGAAGTGTTGTCATCATATGAGAAGATCACATGTAACTCCCAAAATTGTGACTCCACCTTAAGTACAGAAAAGATAGCCTGTTCTTCGAGTTTAAATTTAGATATATTACAAACTATAGGAGTGATTTTGATCTGGCACAGTGGCCCTCTCCAGCAAAATCTGGCACGAATATTGGGAAAAGAAATGGACAATTAATAGTGAAGGTCATGCATTTACTGAATTATAAACCAATCAGAAATCAACTGAGAGAAACTAATTGAGATACATATGGAAAAGAAAGTTTTTGACTTCTGCAAAAGGTTTTCAGTACTTTGGAACACGTTTAAATTCGATGACTGAGTTTGAGGTTCTGGTTTTATCCGTGTAAAACTCCTTCATTTCCGTCCACAGGGTAAGAAAAAAGTTAACTTGCTACTTTTACTTTTCCAAGGAGTTGATCGACCAATCACATTGGAATGTAGCAAAACAAACTTGGAGCAAATTGGAAATCAAATTAATGAAATACTGATTAATAATTTAGCTTTGAGATTAGACTCTGCAAAAGTGACAAACTCATTTACACTCATATGACAAGGGTTATCGTAAGCTTAGATTGTTTGATAATTAGCATATCAAACAACTGTTCATGAGCCCACAACAAGGTAATTCGATATGGACTTCATGCATTCCACCTATCACTAACTAAACACACAAAAATCAAGAATTCATGAGCATAAGAATCATAAGTTTGAACTACCCAGAAAATGAAAACCAAATATTGTAAGTAAAAAAAGAAGACAAACACACCTGGAGGCCAACTAGGAAGAGGTGAAGGCAAAGAGAAGGGTTCTGGGTCAAGCTCAGGCAAGTTCAAGTCAGGGGCTTGATTGCAGCAAAACCACTCGCACCCAAACATTTTGCTTTCGATTTTTCTGATTACCAAACACTTCCGCTGTCCAAAACCTGCCAAAACCCAGAAACTATTTCCGCAAGAGTTTCGATCTTTAGCCTCTCCTAATAGCAAAAGACAATAGCAATAGAGAAAGGTAACCTCTCTCTCTCTCTCAACACTCCTTTTTATCAGCTTGTTGAGAGAAGAAAAAGTAAAGCAAGCACGTTGAATTCAACATTATTGTTTAATGAAAGTTGGTGGGAGGGAAAAAGTAGTTAAAGATGGTGTTACTTGTAAGCTTGGGAATTAGTTATATACCTGCTTTTCTTGGGATTTCAGAGCAGGGGTTGTGAGGGGTCGGGTTGGGTTGGCATTTTCTCCTGTTGGACTTGGGAGCCATATCCAACGTGTAAAATGCTTAATCGCTAGACATCAGTCACCTACCTTTGAAAATTGCCACCGAAATTGACAAATCATTTATAGAGTATTATATCTACGCCCCAAATCTTCGGTTCCATATCTCATCTATTCCTCCTGATCTAAAGTGTTTTCATCCCTTCTTTGTGATAAATAAAAAGAAATTGGATGGCTATGAAGACTTTGAAATAGATAAAATATGGCAGACAAGATCAGAAGATCTGTCCCTTATAACTAGGACTTCCAACATCGATGAAAATTTTTTAATGTACTAATATATCTTTTTAACTTCAATTGACCACCTCAGTATGAAAGTAGTTAAATTATGTTTAGTCTGTTGCTGAGAAAAAAGAGTTGAAGAGTAGCCAATAATTGGGTAGCTATTATTAAGTTGATTAGTTTGCGTAAGAGAATATTAAAATGTTAAGAGGTGAGTACATAAAGTATCATAACTAATAATTAATAAAATTATCTCCTTTTCTAAAATTAAAGTGTATAATTTCGGTTAGAATAAATTTTCATTTAAATTAATAAATAATGATTGCAATTTTAACAAGATAATTGCTTAAAATTTTCTTCTTAATAAAGTTAACACATTTTCTTATAGACCTACTTGTTACTATAGTTGACAATTTTGATCCCATCTCTCATGATAAGATCTAAAATTTACATATCAAATTTAAATTGATCGAGTTTTAAGTTAAGTTCGAATTTAAAAGATTGACTTGTTCTAACTTAAATTGACTCGATAAAATGATTTCATTTTATTAGTAGCCTAAGCTCGACCAAACCTCTAACTAAGCTCAGGTCGAATAAAAGAGAGTTAGGTCAAGTCGAGCTAAAATCTAGGTCCAACTCGACAAATTGTCAATCCTGCTTACTATTACAAAATCAATCTCTTATCATTGAAAATTTCTTTATTTTGTCTTTTTTATATGCATTTTTTCATTATTCTCATATTCCATATAGGGTTGAAGTAGTAATACTTCTTCACAATAAGTTAATAAAATAAATGATACTTTCTACTCGTAATTAATAGGTTTATATTCAAATTTTCACTTATCTAGAAAAACATGTATCATATATAAAAGTCACACTTATAGGATCAATAACCCAATTAAATACTTCAGTTGATGGTTAACTTATATTAAAAATATGTTAAGACTTTCAAATATAAGTTGAATCAAATTTGTCATTTAACTTTGAGTCAATGGTTCATTAAGTAATTTTTCTGAAATACGTGATTTGCAAGATATTATGTGCATCCTAAAACTTTGTCTAATATACATTAGTTTTAAAAAATTAATAGATATGGATTCTAATATTACTAAAAAAAAGTGTTATATATAATAATTGGTGTATTCCACTAAATGCTTAAAGCTAAATGCATGCCTTAAAGTTTTGAGCGTGATAAAGGAATAAAAACTAGTAGTTTAAGGACCTAGAAAGCTTATTTAAAACATTCATTATCTCATATCACATAAACTTTTTCCCTTAAATGACATAATCTTCCATCTATAAATTTTCCCTGAACTAATAAATCTCCATTAAAAAAGCTTTTTGATTTTAGGTTTAATAGATGAAGAATTTGTAATCATCATTTAAATTTTAATCGGACATAGACACACTATTATAATCTTTTTATTATCCATCTAGTTAGATATTATTTAGGTGGAAGGGTCTAGATATCACTCATAATATCTAGACATTATTCACATTAGAATAATCTAGATATTTAAAAATATCTAGATAAGGATTCATAACATCTAGACATTATTCACATTAGAATAATCTAGATATTTAAAAATATCTAGAAAAAGATATATAACTTATAATAGTGTAAAGTAAATATTGAAATGTTGTTAATTATAAATAATTGAAATGTATGTTATATTGAGTTTGATACAATAATAAATATCCACCTATCTATTTTTTTTTGCAAAATTAAAGCTTGTGAAAATTCTATTCTTATAGGTTTTATATTTGTAACTTATAGTTAAAGAATGTTAATATTGTAACTTCTCTTTTCACTCGTAATAAGATTTTATATTTGTCCTATTTCTTACAAATTAAGTTGTAATCTTGCTTTATCAACGTAATCATTCTAATAAGTGGTATAAGAGCCTAAATAGGACCTATATCTAACTTAATGTATACCCTATGGTTGTCATTATAAGTAGATCCTCCACATAAGAAAATAAGTTAGATATTATTCACTCTTTTAAGTTATTAGATATTGTTCACATATATAATTATCATTTATGTGAAATAATAGGAGCTATTTTGTAACACCCCACTCCCGCTGAACCCGAACCCGATATCGACAGTGATACTCGGATCTGTGCCCCGCGAGGGTGGCGTGTCACATCACTTAACAAAATCACTTAACAAAAGTCGGTATAAATTTTTTTTTGAAAACACTTTACACTTATCACTTATTGTGTGCTCACTTTTTC
>JANQBM010000220.1:14047861-14071666 GCA_025594535.1 Erythroxylum domingense | reverse complement strand
TTTTCCGGGTCCGGAAACAGTTCCGAAAAATTCCCCGAAAATTTTCATAATTCTCTAAAAATTAGAGAATCACTATAAACCTCTCCAATTCAATTTATCATTCACAATCTATTTTTCACGAGAATCAATTATTCACACTATACCGGGATAATTGTCATGAACGCATGTACACTAAATCTTTATATGCACAAAACTCACTATTCACAACTGCATGAGCATGAGGTGTGGTAATTTACCACACCTGGACCCATTTCTCTGGTCCGACCCGTTCTTTGGAAACGGGATGTTACATATTTTTTTAAATTTGGGGTGGAAACAATGACAACTAAAATTGGCTTAAGAAGTTCAAAGCAAATAATTTCCTTATTATGAAATTTGAAGATGAAAGCTATCCTTACAAAGAATAATTGCCTTGAAGCCATTAATAGAAGGCTATCAAACTTTATAGATGACCCCAGATAGAATAAAATGGATGTAAATGTTATTTCAAATATTCATCTAGCTTTAGTCAATGAAGGCTTTTTAAGTGTAGAGAAGAAGAAAACAACAAAAGAGATATGAGATCATTTCATAAAGCCGTATACTCTATAAAATTTTCTTTAAGAGGAAATTTTATACTTTTTTAATATAAAAATCTACTTTAGTGACCAATTATATTAATAATTTGACTACTTTATTCTCTTAAATTACATTGTTGGGTTATAAAATAGAGCCATATGAATGTTTCGAACTTCTACTTCAAAGTCTATCTATTTTGTGTGATCAACTCATCATCAACTTAACTAATAATCTTCTTATAGCTTAGTTATTCTTTGGTGACGTTATAATTGTGATTCTTGAGGAGGAAAGTTAGTGCAAGAATAAGAAAGATAGACATAATTAAGAAGAATTTAAAATGCTACAATGACAAAAAAAAGTTTAATTTAAAAAAGATTATTGGAATTAAATAAGAAAACTTTAGTCTATAAGAAAATTTCCCATGTACTTCAAATTATGGCAATGCTCTATATTGCGAAGTAGCAATAACAATAGAAAGTAGGAATTCACTATTTGATGTATGGATCTTCAATTCGGAAGCTACTTTTCATATGACCTCTAAAAGAGAATAGTTGCATTATTATAAACCCATCTCAGAATAATTTACATGCAATTATGATGATTATCCTTAAAGGTTGTTGGTACTAAAACCATTAAGGAAAAGATGCACAATGGTATAATTCATACTCTTAAAAAAATGTGCTATATGTAGGGTTTGAAGAAGAATTTGTTCTCTAGGACAACTAGTTAATCTTAGGTGCAGAATAAGAGTTGTCAACAAAATTTTAAAGATACTTTGAGGCACATTTATACTTATACTTATAAAAGGAGAAAAGATAGGGTAAATTTGTACAACTTAAAGGGAGAGGTAGTGTTAGAAGAAAAAGTATCAGTCACTTTAAGTAGTCCAAGTGAGACATATTTAATGTTATAGCATCAAAAACTTAGACATATAATCTAAAAAATGAATGAAGATCCTTGTTAAGCAAATGTTATGTCTTAGGCTCTCAAAGTTATTACTACCCTTTGTGAGCATTATGTCGTAAGTAAGCAATATCATACAAAATTTAACACACCAAAATCAAGAACCAAGGTCTTTCTTGAATTGGTTCACTCTTATAAACAATAAGCACCAATTCCATCCCTAGGAGGAGTAAAGTACTTTATCTTTTTCATTGATGGTTATTCTAAAAGATGTTAAGTGTGTCCTATCAATAGAAAATCATATGTATTCTTAGTTTTAAAAGTTTTTAAAGCTCGTGTTAAATTGGATTATAGTAAAAAGATCAAGTGTTTAAGGACCAATAACAAAAGAAAAATAAACTAGAAGTGATGTTGATGTATTCCTAAGTTAGAAGGTATCAAAAGGTAGCTCACTATTGCATACATTCCTTAATAAAACATAGTAACATAGTGGATGAATATAATTACGCTAAGAAGAATAACAAAAATTTTGAGAGTTGCAAGCCTAAGTAAGGCTTTATGGAAAAAGCAGTCAATACTACCTATTACGTGGTGAATTATGCTCCATCAACTGCAGTTGGGTTAAAGACATTAATAAAGATGTAAACTGGGGAGCTAGTAGATTATTACAACCTCTATGTGTTTGGAAGTTACATGTATGTGATATATAATGCCAAATAAACTATAAAGATGGAAAAAAATTCCAAAATTTCCAACTTTTAGGATATACTAATAGAGTGAAGAGTACCACTTAAGGGATCTCATTGCTCATAAGGTTATTATCAATATCGATGTCACCTTTATAAAAGATAAATTACATCTGGAAGAAAAAGACAATAACACTTCATAAAGAAGTTTATAGACTATTATATAAATGGAAAATGAATTTCAAAACTTCCTGTAAAGCAACACAAGAGCAAGATGTTCAAGAACTAGTTGAGTTTGAAGCTTTATAAGTTTGTTGATTAAATCACATAAAAGACCACAAAATTGGCACACGAATTATATAATGGAGAGTATTATGGCATGCCATCTTTAAGGATATAGAGCTATTAACTCTTTAAAAAGCACTTAATAAGCTAGATGCCTCTTAGTATATGGAAGCAATTTAAGAAGAAATTGCTCTTAATAAAAATAAAATTTGTGAACTTGAGCCATTACTGTAAGGAAGGAAACCAAGTGGTAATAAATAGGTCTTTAAGATGAAGCAAAATAGATATCAAGTGGAGCAATATCATGCAAGATTGGTGATGAAATGTGGTTTGAGTTATTACAGTCAGAGTAGTTATGGCAATATGTGTTGTGTTTAACTTATATATAGATAAACTAAATGTAAAAGATACTTTTTTATGGATATCTAAGGAAATTTTATATACTCCAAATAAAAGGTTTTAAAGAAAATGGAAAAGAGAACTTGGTTTGTATTAAATCTTTATTTGGTCTTAAACAAGTATCTAGGTGTTGGTATAAGAGTTTTATTCCTTTATTATGAGTTATAGATACAACAGACTTAATGTATACCCTTGTGCATATTTTAAGAGGTTTGATAATAATCATTCTATTATCTTACTATTGTATATATATGAAATATTAGTTGTAAGCTCTAATAAAGATCGTATTAAAGAAATAAACACATGGTTGGTTAGGAAATTTTACATAAAGGACTTAGGACTAGTACACAAGATTATAGGGATGCAAATTTTCTAAGAATGAAATAATAAAATGATTTGGGATTCTAAAAAAACTACCTAAGGAAATTTTGGGATGAAGATGAGAGGATGGAGATACCTCAGGTACTGTATAGATTTATAGTAGGTTAATATTTTTCATGATTTATACAAAGTTGGATAATGCACATATAGTAGGAGTAGTTAGTCACTACATGAAAAAGCTTAGTAGAGAGCATTAGAGTACTATAAAAACATCCTAAGTTATATTAAGGGGGCTTTTGATGTTGCATTACAATATGGTTATATGTTCACATTGGATGGATTAGACTTTATTATGAAAGGAGTTGTGTTTTAAAGCTATAATTAGTTGTATCTAATATTAGCATGTAAGTCTGGTCCTAACCTAGTTTGATCAGGCTTCAAGTCTGACTTAAGATTTTTTTGGATTTTAGGCTTTGCACTAAGTTCGAGCTCGAGCACCTGAGCCCGACCTAGCCTGAAGCATGACATGTCTCAATTAGTGTGCAAAATAACATCATCTTATACTAGGTAAAACGACATCATTTAATCCTCTAAGTTCTTTTCTTCAAACAAACTTCGACAATGTAGATTAATTATAATAATTAATCTACAATGTCATATCTTCTCCTCATGCCTCTTTGTAACTCCACTCTCCTTGTAATGTTTTCCTCTAATCTCCATTCTACCTGTAGTTCCCAATTCCACTACTCTAGCTGCTCCACTGCTCCATAGTTCCACTCACAGTTCCATAATTCTAGAAGAAATATTGGAAGAATAGAGAGTAAGGAAAGCTTTGTTTCATAATCTCTCTCTTTTTTTCCTATTTTCTTATTAGAACTTCTTTTGTTATAGCAATTATTAGCCTTTATAAAAACTCCACAATTAGGAAAATCAATTGAAATTTACCCTTTTCATGTTGCTCTTATAAAAGTAAAGAAAGATAGTAATCGTAAATTTATGAGATTCTTTGTAATGTGTCAGTCCTTTACATGGCATTATAATTGGAATTTATGTATTGGAGGTGTAGTCCTTTGGATGTATCATATGGCATTCACAAGTTTCTTTGAATTATATAAACCATAAATTTACTTGCTTTGCAATTTTTTAATCACTGAATTAGTTATTATTGTCTTTTTGATTTGTTTATCATATGATGGATCTTTAGCTTTATAATACTTAACACAATTCATGTGAACAAAGCCTATACTTGGCTATTCATACTTTTATAGGATAACTTTTTGACTTTGTTTGTGTGTCTTGTTTATTCATAAGCATTGCTTATTAATTGATCATCTTTTATTAGGTAGTTATATAATTGGGAAAAACATTCACTTTCACTATTAGGACGCCACAATTGTCTTAGCAGATAACTCTTTTGCCCTTTCCCCATTTGAATAACAAGTTTATGGAATTGAGGAATTATATAAAAAAAAGGGGAAGAAGAGCCCCATATATTGAATTATATGTTAGAAATGGATGTGATTCTAGGTTAAGATGAACAGAGGAATTTATTGCTAACGAACTAAACAAAAGACAATTTAGATATTTTAATGATTATGCCTTCCTGCCCCATGTTCTTTGGAAGCATTTCAAGTGCTCTTCCATTTACTACATCATCACGTGAGTTTTAATGACCTTTTTTTTTACCAATTTTGTCTCTTTTAATTTACTAGTGCAAAGGCAATTTATAACAAAAGTTGGATGCAAAACCTAATATGCATTCTAAATCACTAGTATGTAATGTGAATAATAAGGTGAAATATATGTTTTGTTAAGTTTAAGCAAATTATTTTTTCTAGTTAATTTCTCCTGTGCTGAGTGATGTTATGCATCTAATTAATTTGTCTTGTGGTGAGTGTTGTTATGCATCTAATCATCTGAGCATCTCATTCATGGAATTTTTATTTCATATTGATTAATTTTAGTTGGTGGCTCTCTTGTTTACTTTGTTAAATGTGATTTAGGATTCTACTTTTACAATTCATTTATCTAATTAGTTAGCTAACATATTTTATAAGATTGAGCATAATTTATAATAATTTAAATCACTTAATGATGTTTTAATGATCATCTATGTTGATTGTTTCAAATGGATAAACACATTCCTTCAATAGAGAGTTCTAATATGGTATCAAATGGATATTAGTAGAGATTTCTAATTTAGTACTAAGTGAAGAAATGATTCAGGTTAAAGGAGTAAGTTCATTGAGAAGTGATGTCTGGAATCACTTCAATAAGACTAGATCAATGGATGGAGTAGGAAAGGCCAAATGTAAGTATTTCTATAAGATGTTGGCTGAGAGTTCTAAAGGTGGAATATCTCATTTGAAGAGACATATAGAGTCGTTTAACATAAAGAAGATCGTAATAAAAAGTTAAACATTTTTTACTTACAATCTAATAAGAGGGAAGAATGAAATGTTTGTCACAACTTATAACAATAACGAATCAAATTTTTTGCTAGCTAAGATGATTACTAGTGATGAACGATCACTTTCTACTATTGGTAGTAGAAAATTTAGAATGTGTGTTGCCTCACTCCAACAAAGCTACAAGATCCTAACTCAAAATACCTTAAAGAAAAACATTTTAATGATATATGAGGATCAAAAGAAAGAAATATTAATACATTTTCGAGTATTAACAGATGGGTAGCCATCACATCAGATATATGGACAGTTGATAACCAAAGAAAGGGTTATATAGCAGCGATGACACATTACATTAATAATGATTAGACTTTATGTATTCAAATATTAAGGTAAATTATATTATTTAATATTACTACCATTTATTTATTTAATTAAAAATAAAGGAAAATGTATTAGTGAAATGAGTTTTATAATTAGATTATTAGATGGCCTAGTTATTAACCTTTATATCCAAAACAATTATGAAGGGTTCAAATGAAGCTAAGTGTTAAAATAATCTTGCACCATGAGTATCATATGCACCATTATTTATTGATTATATTATAATTGATATTTTTTCATACCTTTAAATGGTAGGTTTGTTTATGTGTTGGAATCATATATAAGTGAAAGGTTGACAACTGTGTTAAGGGATAAAAATCAAGATTGTGGTTGTCCAACTCTAGTTTTAGGTTTAGCTTTAGATTTAGTTTATAAGACTAGTGTTAATCCCGCATTTGCAAAATTCATCAAAAAAAAAAAAAGGCTAAGACTTCTTATAATAATGTGGAGTTGGAAAACTATTTGAAGGTAAGTGTTGTGGTCAAAGTTAAAAGTTTGAAGTTCGACATATTGTTATGATGGAAGAAACATGGAAGCACTTTTCTAATATGCAAGAATTACACAAGATCTTATAGTAATTTTAGTACCTACTATTACTTTAGAGTCTGCTTTTAGTATTAATGATCTGATAATTAGTCCTAATCGTTTTCAACTTCATCCTAATATTGTAAAATCTTTTATAAGTTTTTGAAATTGGTTAGATGATGGAGATATTAAGAGTAATATATATTATATTATATTATATTATCTTTTTTATATTAAAACTTATACGAATACAGAGACTAGTCTTTCAACTAAAAATTTCTTTGAAAAAATATTCGATAATGAAGGTTTATTTAATTTTTGATTGTTATATGTTGAATGTTCATTTAATACAATTGTAGCATAATTAGGTATAATTTACATGATAATGTTTCTACAAGTGAATAAAGTGGTGTGAACTATTGACGATCCTAATTATAATAATTAGTTAACCTCTTTCCTCTATTTCGGATTTTTTTTCTTTAATCTTTGCTTTTGGATTTACTATTTTTTTCGAATAATTACTTTGCTTTTTTACAGTTGAAGATATAAATCATTACATGTGTATTTTTATATAGGTTAACACAGAAAACTTTATACAATTATCCCTACCCATTTATGGTGATGATGTTTTAGTTTTAATCACAAACATATGATGTAGCTATAGCTAGCACTGATTAGTACGAGTCAATTCCACGAGAACTAAAATTATTAGTACTTATCATCATTCTATCGTCTAATCTAACAAATTATGGTGATTATGATTAATCAAATTAAAATTAAAATTAAAAATTAAACTAAAATAAATCAACATAATTGATTAACTAGAATGAAGATAAAACTAGGAAACATTCAAAGAAGAAAAGGGTATCTGGACTTTGAAGCCTCCCTAAGATTACTTATGCAATCATAATTTTACTATTTAATTTAATATATAGTTTATTCGATTATGAAAATTCTTCAGTTATACTAATATCTTTGTCAAAACTATTAACATTTAATCTTCAGTTAATTAACTGAAATCTCTTTTTAGTTAAAACCCCTAAGATTGCTTTAATCAATTTATAAATATCATTATTAGGTTTAACCCTAATCTAAAGGGTTTATATCAACCTATCTCTAGGTTTGCATACAACTCCTTTCAATTATAGGATATCTATTCATATAAAAGTATTTCTCATTCTTTATGACATGAAATCATACATGAATCAACATGCTAACAATATTAATTCAAGAATAATTAAGAACACATGATTGAATCTCAATAAAACTAAAGAATAAATTAAAAAACATAAGTTAACCACAAAATTTATCCGGGGTTCATCTAATCCAACTACAAACAAAGGTTCAGTTCATAATCATATAATACATAATATCAAAACTAAAGAAAAAATAAAAAATAAAAAAAAATAATGAAATCCCTTTTAATCTTTACGAAACCCACTTTATATTGATAGAAATCTACACTGACTATGTTTACTTTCTTATTATTTGTTTGTTCTATTATTTTAAGTCATCAATTTTTATCTTTGTTTTGACCTCTTATAGCTTAAAAATTATGGTTTGTGAATTGTATATGATCATCCATATGGTTGTATTCATGATCATTTCTCTTAATCTCACTTTAATTCTTCAAAAATTAGCATAAAAAAATTCTAGAAAGCTACACAGTTTTGGACACAACCGTATTACCTCCATATGATTGTGTCCTTTAAGGACAACGTCAATCCTTCAATTTTTTTCTTCAATTCTATCCAATTTCCACTATTTTTGACTCATAAAGGCAACTAAAACCTAAAAAAATAATATGAACAAATTAAGTATAAAAAATAATTAAAAAACTCTTAAATAAACCAGTAAAATGCAGTAGAAATAGGATTAGAAATATGGTCTATTAAGCATTTATCAATTTACTCAACTTCAATCTCCACTCTCTAGGTACGATTGATAATTTCTCTTTTATTTTTTGTATCTTTTTTCATTTGGATAATATTGGCATTATGATATTTTTTTATTTGATAATAAAATAATTTTCTTAATATTCTTGTGTTTTTTATTATGTAGACAGACTCATGAATTGATATTTTTTTCCATGTTTTATAGGAATCAAACACAATTTTCTTATTTGACTTAGATAAGAAAATAATGAATAGTAAAGAAAAAAGTTAATAATTTAAAGCGAAATTAATTTAAAATATCAAACAAATCGATTTTAATTTTTTTTCAAAAGCAAGAAATTGGACTTAACTACATAAATTTAATTAAAAATATGGATTCTTTATTAGAGCTGAGATAATTTGACAAAAAATATGTAATTTAGAGCATTCAACTTCAAGGTTTTGTTTTAAACTTGAACTTAAGGCCTAAAATATTAGATTTTATTAGAAAAATTAATAAGATACAAAATATATTTTTATACAAAATAACATATACTAAATTTTTAATGAAAATGAGTTTTTAGATAACAAAGTATATTATAAAATTTTTAAATATATATTTTTATTTAAAAAAATTTTATTTTTAATAAAAAAGGACCTAGCCTTAGCTCGATCAGATTTCAGGTTGGAGAGGCTCGATCAAGCTCAGAATCAAATCCTACATCTAAAGCTCAATCCCTACTATCATTACCAGTTTGTGTCTATGTCAACAACAAAAGCTAATTATGCAACAACTACACAAACTAGGAAAGAAGTAAGATAGTTAAAATTGATGTTAGAAGAACTTGAGCACAAATAATAAAATTCTTTGTTATGTGTGACAATCAAAGTACCTTTCATCTAGCAATGAATCCATTAGTTCACTAAAAAGTCAAGCACGTATGAGTTCGATTGTACTTTGTTTAGAAGAAAGTAGAGGAATAAATTGTAGCTATAAAAAAAGTTCATATCAACGAAAATAATAGATTTTATGATAAAAGCAGTCAACAATGATATGTTTGTTTAGTTCCGATCCTTATGTAGCTTGATAGAAATATAAATAACATGACATTGACACGGTGGCGTAAAGATTTGTTGAATTTCCATCAAATCTTTAAGTGAGAGATTGTTAAATATTATTTAAATAGAATAATCTAGATATTATTCATATTAGAAAATTTTGAATATTTACAAATATCTAGATCGATAAAGATAAACAATTTATGGTATAAAGTAAAAATTAGAATATGTGGTAATTATAATCAATTGAAATGTATTGTTGTAATTAGTTTTGCTACACCTATAAGCATTCACCCGACTTCTTGTTTTATGTATCAAGAATCAAGTTCAAGTATCAAGAATTTAACTTGTGAGAATTCTAATTTTACAAGTTCTAAACTATAAATCAACATTTGTAACATAGAAAATGTTTGTATTATAACTCTTCTTTTCATTCGTAATAATATTTTTATGTGTTTTATCTCTTTCAAATTGAATTACCATCTTGCTATATATTTATCTAATCATTCCAACGCTCGTATGAATAAGAATAGAGATAAACTAGTAGATTGGAATTGGATAATGGAAACAAAACGAGGTGGCAATCATATGTCATTGGACAATGGAAGCAGATAAGTTCATGGTAAAGGACCATGCATCACAATATTGGTGCCCTACTTCAATTTACAGGTAAAGTTAAAAACATGGTGATTTATATAAAAATGATGAAAGAAATAAAACAATGTTTGTGATCACTTCCCTCTCGATGATATGCCTGATACACCAACCAACCAATTATAGTTACAGCATTAGCCTCCATTTTTGTTAGCTTTACAAGTACGATTGACTGTTAACAGAGCCAAGACGATATACTTTCCCATATTTTTTCTTGTTGCTACCTCTACCACAAGTAATTGAAATTTCGCACCCGAAAGCATTACCGAAGCACGAAAACAGCCCTCCACCGTCTGACTTCCGCCTCTGCTGGCTCCGCCTGTTCGACCTTGATTGCTCCTGACTATTATCCCTATCGTAAACTGAGGGAAGCTCAGCTCTCCATCTCTCTAGTTTCGTCCTTAATCCTTCCACACTATCATTTTCTGTCCAGTCGTCAAGTATTGAGCTCCCTGCACCCTCTACATTGTTTGGACCTGTGTTTCCTGGTGTTTTTATCAACCCTTTCGCAATTGCTGCTGCCACCACCGAAGCTGAAGGCCCCACGTCGGAGCAAAGAGATCCATTGACCATGCTGCCATTGCAATTCCCTCCATTTCCAATATTCTTCTCTTTGTGATTGGATTTCAATGCAGAACTAATCAACGATCCGCCACCAACAACTGAAGACCCTCCGCCACCACGACCCTTCACACCAAAGTCGTCAGTTTGTGTGGTGATTTCAGATCTGTCACTCTTGGACCGACGCAACTGCGCTGTCTTCTCCTCTATGCTCTGTTTGTTATTTGTTTTCGCATCTATAAGCTCATTGAATCCTATTGCAGACGCGCTAAGTTCTGTTAACAGAGGCATGCTACGCATTGTGTTGTCCAGAATCTGCACGCCCATGTTTAGGATACCTTGAGGCCTGCCTGATGGTCGACGAACCTGAAGCGCAACGAAGTGCATCTTGGAGTTGTTGTTATGAGAAGGAAACAAATTGCTGATAAGAACCCGGACAGAACCTATCTGAACATCGCGCAACCATGCAGCCGCGAAGATTTCAATCATGATGGCGGACGTTTCAGCGTTCAAGAATGTGTCGTCAACACGAAACACGAATTTTTCATTCCATTGCGGGTTGATGTGGCCATGTTGATCCACCTTAGTTGTCAGCTTTCGTTCTTGATGGACCCAAACAACAGCATAGGTGCGCATGGACTTGGACACAGGAGCCAGGTCCTGAGCAGATATGACATTGATTTCTAAAAGTTGGAAAGGATGACCATTGTAAGGCATAGTTGTTGGTACGGCAGTGATATGAAAACGTGGTATATTCAGAGCCTTTTTTTTTTTTTTTCCTGGGTCACTGCCAGATCCCAGAGGCTAACGCAAATTGGAAAATGGCATGTAAGGGCTTCTGCTAGGTTTTGATGTTTATAAGTGATTTGAATTTGGATGTATAGTTTTTGCGATTTTGGCTCCTCTCCAATGAATCCTGATAAATTAAGCCAAACCGGTTATAATCTGCAAGGTTTCTACCAACATTATGTTTCAGTGGTTCTTTTCTTTCTGTTTATCGTTACAAATGCCTCCGCAGTTTATTTTTAGCAAAACCACTTTAAATTAACATGAAAAACTGACTTTTCTTATTGCATTATATGTATTAACTGGAATTAATCTATGATATGGAGAGTAACTAAAAATAAGTTGATAATATTATTTTGTTGTGTCATTCCGGAAAATCTAAGCGGAATTCAGTTTATCAGTTTTTACGACTTTGTATGCCAGCAAATATTTCAGAACATCCTTTAACAGATTATCAGCTTCATTTGATCCTTCCTAAGTCATGATTAGGTACATTTCAAGCGACTGAAATGCTTAACCAGAAAAAAAAAAAACAAGAAGAAGAACTAACAGCATTTCATGGACTTCTCATGCATTCAGTTAATATTTTAGGGGGTTTACTAGTGTGATTTAATTGTTTCGGTAGTTGATTTAATGAATGGGTAAAATAGAGGGACTAGCTTGTTAATTTAGTTGGCTAAATAGGCAAGCTTGGAAGTGGAAATGGCTAATTGGAAGGAAGGCATTTTTATTAGAAAAGTAGTAGTACAAGGTAATGGTAGGAGTCTTAGTTTTCGTACATATACAAATTGAGAGGATGAAGGCATATTTATACTTGGAAATTGTCGACCTCCTTGTCCTCTCTAGAATTTTCTTGGCAAGCTTGCAGCCGACTAGGCTCTTGATCTTTTTACAAGTTGCACTTAGATAATTTTATAGCACTTTGTAGATGATCCACTTAATATCTAGAGTATTATTTTAGTAATAATTATAGGCTAAAATTCATGAAACTTCCTAAGCCTTCTTGCCGACTCTTGGTTTCTAGAATTATCTAGCCATTTCCATGAAATGTATTAACATTTAACACTCCTCTTTAATATATTTCATGGTTACTCCAATCCGATTACGTAACACTTCGAACTTCCCTTGTGGTAATGCTTTTATAAAAATATCTGCAAGTTGCTATTCTTTATTGCAATACTCGAACTCAATCTCTTTTTTCGGTATTGCTTCTTGTAAGAAGTGATACTTGATCGAGATATGCTTGGTGAAACATGGGATTCTTCATAATTGAAATAGCTGATTTATTATTGCAGAAAATCTTTGTAGGCTCTTGTTGAACTTTGCCCATATCTTCGAGAATTTTTCTAAGCCATATAACTTGACTCGTTGATCCTACTGCAACTATGTACTCAACTTCTATTGATGATTGCGCTACCGAATCTTGTTTCTTAGAAGTCCATGAGAATATTCCTGAGCCAAATGTAAATGCATATCCTGAAGTGCTTCTCATGTCATCGACTGACCTGGCCCAGTAGCTATTGGTGCATCTGAATAATCTTGCGTCTGTTATAGGTCTATACCAAATGGCGTAATCCTTTGTACCTCGCAAATATCTCATCACTCACTTCACTGCTCCAACATGAATTTGGCTCGGTCTCTGTATGAATCTCGATGGTAGATTTGTTGCGTACATTATATTAGGCCTGGTTGCTGTGAGGTAGAGCAAACTTTCGATCATGCTTCTGAAAACTGAAGCATTTGCTTTCTTTGATCCATCTTCCTTCCTTAGCTTCTCGTTGGTGACTAGTGGAGTAGCAACTGCTTTACTTCCGGACATACTGAATTTCTTCAAAAGGTTCTCTGTATATTTCTTTTGTGAGATAAAAATTTCTCCTTTTTTCTTGACTTATCTCGATACCGAGCAAGTAGTGTATTAAGCCCAAGCCTGTCATTTCAAATGTATTCATCGTATCTTCTTTAAATTCTTGAACCATTTCCTCATTATTCCCTGTATAGATGAGATCATCCATATATAAAGAGACAATGAGAGTATCAAAATTATCTCGGGTCTTGATATACAGCGTTAGTTCGCTCTTACTCCTCCTGAATCCTTGATTAATGAAATAACCATCAATTTTGTTGTACCAAGCTCTCGATGCTTGCTTTAGCCCATATAAAGCTTTTTTTTAATCTAAGTACTTTATCTTCTTCGTCTTCACCATAAAGCCTTGTTTGTTGCTCCACATAAATCTGCTCTTCTAGAAATCCATTTATAAATGTAGACTTCACATCGAGCTGGTGTATTCTCCACCTTTTTTGTGCTGCTAGTGCTATTAAAGCTCGTATAGCCGAGCAACGCGAGCAAATGTTTCATTATAATCGATCCTCAGCAGTTGAGAATAACCTTTTACTACCAATCTCGCCTTAAATTTTTTAATAGATCCATCTGGGGTCAATTTTTGTTTTATAAACCCACTTAACTCCAATAATTTCTTTACTTTCAAGTCGATCAACCAGCTCCTATGTATTGTTTTTCTCGATCATCTTAATTTCCTCCTCCATAGCTTTATTCCAAACTTCTTCTTTTGTTGTCATTTCATAGCTTTTTGGTTCCAATATTGTAAAATTGCAACTTTTGTAGATGTCTACGAGTGATCTCACCTTTCTGATTGGTGATTCTGATGAAGATTATTCTCGCTGCATAGTTGATGGTACTGATAATATCGGTGAGGATGGAGGTGTTGATGATTGACTAGTAGATGTAGAAGATCCTAGTGTTGACAATTGACTTCTAATTTCGTTGGCACCTTCTATAGCATCTTGGGGTTTGTGGAACATGATCAACCTTTTTTCTTCCCAATTCCATTTTACATCTTCATCGAACTCTATGTCTCGATTGATGATGAGCTTCTTCGATTTTATATTATATACCCGATAATCTTTTGAAGCAGAGTTGTATCCTACAAATATTCCTTGTTTTGTCTTATCAGCTAGCTTGTTCCGCTTTTCATCTGGAATGTGAGTATAGCATATGCAGCTAAAGACTCTGAGATGCTTCACTGAAGGCTTGTGTCCTAACCAAGCTTCAACTGGAGTTATATTTGTTATAGCCTTTGTCGGACATCTATTTAGTAGATAGATGATTGTAGATACTGCTTCAACCCAGAATGTGTTGGGAATACCTTTTTCTTTTAGCATCGATCTCGCCGTCTCCATAACTATTATATTCTTCCTTTCTGATACTCCATTTTGTTCTGAAGTATATGAAACTATAAGCTGTCGTTCCACTCCTTCGTCTTCGCAGTATTTGTCAAAATCTCTTGAGGTTTATTCTTTTCCTTTATCGCTCTATAGAACCTTGATATATAGGCCATTTTGCTTCTCTACATAGTTTTTAAAATTTTAAAGATATTGAAAACTTCTTATTTTTGTCGCATGAAGTAGACCCATGTCATCCTTGTATAGTCCTTGATAAATAGGATGAAGTACCTATTTTGATTTAGATACAACGTCTGCGTAGGTCCATAAACATCTGTATGGATGAGCTCCAATAGCCTTTTAACTCTGCATGATCGTCCGAAAGAAAATGATTGCCTTAGTTGCTTACCCAATAGGCAACCTTCACATACATCATTTGCCTCCTATATTCTTGGAAGATCTCGCATCATCTTTTTCTGGTACAAGTCTTCAATGCCTTAAAATTGAAGTCACCGAATCTATAATGCCATAACCAAGAATCATTCATCTATACCTTCATAGCTATTTCATTGATGTAGTCAAACTTGAAAGGAAAACACCTGTTTTCCATCTTGACTACTGCAACCTTCTTCCAACTATCCCTTGTAATATATGGTGCAGTAATCTAAAATGTAGAGCATACCCTTTCTTCATCATCTGTCCTACACTTAATAAATTGTTTTTAAGAATCGGTACGAGCATAACTTCATTTATGACTTTCGTACCCTGTTTAGTTTGCACGGTGATATTCCCATTTGCTTTGACATCCATTTTTACATTATTCTTGAGCCTTACTATTGACTTAACTGACGTATCTAACTCTTTGAAAATGCTCTTCTCACCCGTCATGTGATTACTGCACCCACTATCAAGGTACCACAGTTCTTTTTTATCTACCGTGGCAGCTTGACATCTATAAAACAATTGCCTGTTCTTCCTTCTCCTCCAAAAAATTATCTTCATGATTCTTTTGGTTTTTGGGACAATCTCTCTGTATATGCCCATGCTGCCCATATGAGTGGCACTTTGGCTTATCCCTATACCAACAGTCTTTCTCCAAATGATTTGTCTTTTTACATATCCTGCACGGAGGATACATTTTCCTCTGCTGACTATTCCTTCCTCTAGAATCTTCTTTTCTCCTAATATTTATTTTTTTGGAAGTTTCAATGGATTTTCCATAAAAATTCCTTGATTTTTGAGGTTGTATATCAATTTTTTACTGAAAGGTAGTCTCCAACAAATTTTCTTCTAGCCTTTTCAGCCTTTATTCTTAGGCTTCTAAAGAGCCCAATAATTCCGTTACTGACAGTCTTAATATCACTTGTTTGCTCGATTGCAGCAACAATTGAGTCATATTTCTTAGTGAGTGTCGCAAGAATTTTTTCTACAATCCTTTTGTTAATAATATCATCACCATAATATTTTAATTGATTTATTATTTCTTTAATTCTACCATAGTAAATTTGAACAGTCTCAAATCCTTCATTTTAATATTTTCTAATTCTATCCTTAAATTTTGAATTTTGATAGCACAAGCTCCCAACGTACCTTGAAATTCTTCTTCTAGTGTGTCCCATGCGTGCTTCAATGTCTTCGCCCCCATGGTCCTCGGAACAATAGTGTCAACCAGCATTTGTGTATCGTGAACAATGCTTGAGCATCTCTTTGCTCATTCTCTTCTGATAGAGTTCCTGATGGGACTGAATACCCATCACTGATGATATCCTAAAGATCTTGGGATGTGAAAAAATTCTTCATTTTAAAACTTCAAAAATCATAGTTATTCCCATCAAATATAGGAATTGGTATAGAGACCGACTTCGCTAACATGCTAGCAGCCATGATGCCCACTTACGATCGAATAGCCCTAATACCACTGTTAGTATTTTAGGGGGTTTACTAGTGAGATTTAATTGTTTAGGTAGTTGATTTAATGAATGGGTAAAATAGAAGGACTAGCTTGTTAATTTAGTTGGCTAAATAGGCAAGCTTGGACGTGGAAATGGCTAATTGGAAGGAAGGAACTTTTATTAGAAAAGTAGTAGTACAAGGTAGTGGTAGGACTCTTAGTTTTCGTACATACATAAAATGAGAGGATCAAGGCATATTTATACTTGGAAATTGCCGACCTCCTTGTCCTCTCTAGAATTTTCTTGGCAAGCTTGCAGCCGACTAAGCTCTTGATTTTTTTACAAGTTGCACTTAGATAATTTTATAGCACTTTGTAGATGATCCACTTAATATCTAGAGTATTATTTTAGTTATAATTATAGGCTAAAATTCATGAAACTTCCTAAGCCTTCTTGCCGACTCTTGATTTCTAAAATTATCTAGCCATTTCCATAAATTGTATTAACATTTAACACATTCTGATCTATAGGGTACTGTCACTTACCAGTCTCATTTATACTGAATTATGCGTGGTCCAACATCATTGCAGCCGGGAAGACTCCACAGATAAAAACTTGATGTATCCTTGTCAGCATATGTTTTTAAAACACGACAGATTAGGGAACTTGTTTGAAGCATAATTTGGCATGTTTTAGTCTATTCTCTCTAATAAACATAGACCAAGGCTTCGCATGGCCCTTTACTTAAGTGCCACTATATCAACTCTTCTTCCATTTCTATTTTTCTCTTTTTGTTGCATCCCCCATCGAAAGTTTTATGCCCGTAATCTTCTTTGATTTCTTGATCCAGATAAGGGCACAAGTTTAGGTAAGAGTTAATAATGAATGGCCTTCATGACTCTTCAATGACAAGGCACCAATAATTAGCACTTTAAGTAAGATATCGTGTCTAAGATTGTAGGAGATGAAACCCTTCTTTTCATACTTCATGAGTAATAGAGAAATTATAGTATATCCTGCCATCAAAATAATGCAAATAGGAGCAGAAAAAATGACAACTTTTCTCGGTGGGATTCTTCTTAAACAGATGATTGACTTTTTTTATTTATTAAATGATGGATTAAACAAGAACTTGAGCATGTATACATCAATAACTTAATCTTTTTTTTTTGTTCACAAAAACACTAAGCAAGTCACGGGGCATCATACATATAGGTAGGAAAAAACAACATGACTTGAAATTTAATAAAAGAAATCAAAATGTTGTTTTATTATGGTTACTTGAATGTTGAAGCACTAATGGATTGAGCTACCTAGTTAGTGCAATAAGAAAACTCATATATATAAATGAAACAATAGCATCTTTTAAAAGACTAATATACAAAATGAATTTTGGAAGTTGTTAAGGTGAGAAAAATGGATGATAAAGACAATATACTCTTTTTAATAATCAATATCTCTAATCATGGATATGTTGAATTTGTCCAAATTCTACAAATAATGTTGAATAGGTTAAAAGAAAAGTTCAAAAGGATTAAGATGATGTCACTTCTAGTTTTGAACCTTGAAACATATTGACTAGTTGACTTCTAAGATAGTTGATAGTGAGAGTGATGTTTCACCCTCTAAGAAGCCACATTATTAGATAAAGAGATGATGATATCTCTAGCTCTCCTTAAGCTTCTTTGAATCTTAAAAGGGATTGCAACTTTTCATTAGAACTGGAATCATAAGAATGTGTGAAAATTTCTTAATCCATTAAAGGTAGAATGAAAGCTAATAGAAAAGAAGAAGATTTGCCTGCAGGTAAGCCCTCTTTTGAAGTCATTAACATCTTTAATTAGTTAGCAAGTTATGGGCTTAAAATTTCCTAATATAAAATTATTTGTTAGGGGCTAATTTGTTCCATAAACTTATGATTTTTGGCCTTCTTGAAACCAAAGATCAATGTTGGTTAACATAATAATGGCTTTTATGCCTTGTTTGGTTATTTCCTTTCCATCAACAATCTTACTAACCACTACAGTGGTAAGATTCTTGTTTCTTAAAATTGTGTCAATTTTCTATTAATATGCTACTAACTATTAACCAATTGATCAATTTAAGATTACATTCCCCTTTTTTCCTAGTCAAAGGTTATGCACCCAACAATATGTCTTTAAGGAGAGCTCTTTGATATGATCTTATAGCTATTAGTCTCAAAACTTATAAAGTTTGGATCATATTAAAACCCACTTAGAATCTAGTGAATCTATTAGAGGTAATGATAGATGAAACCTAGACATGAAAGAGCTTAGTAATTTCTTTTTACCTAATCATTGAGTGATATGTTAGCAAGTTCCTCACTTAAAGTAACAAACAAGTTATAAAAGTGCTTATTCAAAAGAAACTTGGTATTGTTGTAGTAAATTTATGTGGGTTGCAAATGTATCCCTTTACCTGAACAACATTTGAGCCATCACATGTATTTTATCCTTCTCTAATTATCGTTAGATTATCTAATTATTTACAAGCTAAGAAGTCAACTTTCAAAATTGAGAATATTCTTACTCTATGTGAAGAATTTGGGGAAGCCTTAGTTAAAGATTGAAATAGTGAAATTAAATAACTTCCTTTCTACAAATGTGTCCGAACGTTTAAGTCAATCAAATATGAGCTCGAAAAAATTCAGCATCATTAGAATTGATAGCAAAATTGCTAACCTTAATTAATTTATATAGGAATTGTTAAAAACTTAAGTACAACCCAATCTTATCCTACTTAATGATTTCTTCAAAATTAGAATAAAAAAAGCTAAAGTTTGATCATTTATAGCATTAGAGCGAAAAATCACTCATGTAGTAGAAAACCATGAGCACTTGATTGAAGGATAGAGATTCAAATATTGTCTGTTCTATAATTTAGTATTAATTAGGAAAATTTTCAACGAGATTGTTGCCTTTGATGATGGTTTTGTAGGTATTTCCACTTGTTAAGCTGACATCGAAGAAATAGCTTACTTTGATTTCAAATATTTGTTGAAAACTTTCAAGCTATAATACTTTATTCAAAATGTCATAAGAAGGCTTTTCAAAAACTTCAGGATGATCAAAAGCTCAACCTAGGTAGATCGTTTAACAAAAATAGATGTTGAGAAATATGTCTTTAACATCAACTTTATCAAAGTTTAAGAATAGGTGAGCGAAATGACTTTTTATTCATAATGCTTGGCATATTGAATACCCTATACAGGATCATAGTTAAGATGATAATTCAGAGGTTAGAATAGGTACTATACTTAGAGATGATTCATTCATATATAAAAGATGTGTTAAGACAATATATGGTTAGGATAAGAGTTACTAAATGATTAATGTACAAGCAATGGAGTTAAGAGTTTTTACAAATTACAATAAATTAAAAAAAAAACTAAAAACTTATTTCAAATTTTCTTTTGGTTTCAGGTGTAAGCTGGGATTGAGTCTTGATTGCTGAAATTCTGATATCCATAATTGGAGATGACCAAATCTGATCTCTGAAAATGTTTTTAAGTTTAAATTCATTGAGGACCTTTACTTTCCTCGAAATCTATTACAGAATCTCGTTTATATGGAAGAAAAAAACAATTTGTTGATGGGAGCTTTGCAGTCCATTAGACCTGTCAAAAATTCTAATAAGCTACACTAGAACATACTAGTTTAATCCAGTCTATATAAATTGATAACGTGTGGCCTCATCTTTCTGGAATCTTTCAGTATATATATATATGTTATAGAGCTGGTTGCTGATGGTTTTGACAAAAGAGAAAGAGTAGGTTGTTTTAAATTCCTAAAAAAGAAAAAAATGCAATTAGATATCCATATTCTGATACGGAATTTGTTGAGTTTGGTTGTGATTTGGTGGATGGATTATTGAAAAATTATCATCCCATGTTAGGAGAAGTTAGGTTTGAAAATGACTTCTTTACTCAACTCCTACGCTAGCATCTTCTGGGAACTTTCGGAACTTCTTATTCATTGGTTAAGTCCAGTAACAATTTGTACTTTCCTAACGTGATACTTCAAAATGGATGGAACAACTTGGAAACCATTTTCTCTTATATCTCACACATTGTTGCCCCTCTTAACCACTTTTCATCTTCTCCTGCTATCCGTTACATGTTATTCAGATTACACATCCTTAGTATATCACAAATGTTCCAACAAAAATTATACAATTTCCGCTGAATCTCACTCAAAACTTCTTTCATCTTTTTTCCAAGAACTCTTATCAGAATCATCTCATTCCAAGTTCTATAAATCGACTGTTGGAGATCACAATCTTGGTATCTCTGGTCTTTTTCAATGCAGAGGCGATCTAGTCAACAAGGAGTGCTACGATTGTGTAAATAAACTTTCTGACATATCAAACAGCAAGTGTAAACAAGCTGTTGCAGCTAGAATCCAGCTTAACGGCTGCTATTTCAAATATACTACAGATGGATTTTCTGATGAGACCCCAAACCATGCATTGCTTCATGAAACATGCAGCGAAAACAAGGTGGCTAATATTGCTAGTTTCGAGGAGGCAAGGAATGAGGCTTTTGCAACACTAGAAACTGGGATATTAAGTACTAAAGGGTTGTATAAAATTGTCTATGAACATGTTGACGTTGTGGGACAGTGTGAAGCCGATTTAGGTCCTTGCGATTGTGGTATATGTATAAGCATCGCAACACAAATTGCACGAGAGGATTGCGGTACCTCAGCTTTGGGACAAGTTTTCTATGATATGTGCTTCGTGAGCTATTCTTACCATCCGGATGGGAATACAGGCAACAGAAATTCAGGTAACGTACAAGAGAACAGCACGTGTAATTGTATAAGAAACGAAAACTTGCTGCCATGTTTTTTGTAATATAAATAGCCCGCAAACACCTGTTGACATTGTTCAATTAACATATTTGCATTTGGCAGGAGATGAGTCTGGGAAGATGATTGCAATTGCTTTGGGTGGGTTGGCAGCTCTGTTTATGGGCTTCATCTTTTGCAGGTTCATCAGATCGTCAGGCAAGAAAGGTGATGTTTAGGGGGTAATGAACATATATTTGGCACATGTAAATACACAAATGTTTTCTTCCCATACAGCTATGTACCACGAAAATTTTAATTTATAATTGTGATTTACGAGGGAAATTGGTTCTACGTACCTAAATTTTTTTACTTCTCACAAAATGAATTAAAAAAAAGATATAATTTGAATTTTAAAATAATAATTTTTTGCTTTTTTAAATGTAACTTTCAATATATAAATAGCAGACTGTAAACTAATGACCCCTTCCTTGTTCTTTGTTAGTGGAACGCTCCTTAATTACATTCCATTATTATGATTTTCTAATAATACAAACAAATGAATCAATCATGTTCCGTTGCATATTCTATTACATGCTAAAATAAAAAAATTATAAAGAAATCGATTTTGTCATTGACTCAATTTTTACTTCAATTTGTTTTCTCATTAAAAATGAACAAAAACTTTAATTTTTTAATATTTGACGTGGAATTTGTTTTTATTAAGTTTAAGGAGGGAAAATAGCCAACACCACCTTAGCTTGAAAATTGCAGTGAAACTTGTTATTTTTATAGTAATTTATGATAGTTTAAGTCATATAAGAGTAAAATGAAACAAAAATTGGTCTAAGTTACTATTTAGTTTGAATACTTTAACATGATTGAGTTTTTACTTACTAGAAAACTAACATGATATTTGTACAGTGAGAGGTCCATTAGAAAGCATAATAATTATGCAAATAGATACAATAATATGAAAGTATTAAAATGTATTAGACTCTAATACCACTTGTTGAGCCTCCAAGCAATAACGCTTATAAAATCTCTAAGATCATTCAACTAATAACAAACTACTGACACTATAAATATGAGTGAAAAATTATGAACATAGAATTTTAACTAAAAAACTCTTCAATGTAGAGGTAAAAACTACAGGACAAACTGATAATAAAATCCATTAAATCAAATAGCTGGACATAAATGATAAAGGTCTGAAGCTCTCTTACTCAACAATACCTCAAAAGACAACTACATCTAATATATCTCTTTTACCTTTCTCTAAAGCTCTCTCAAAAGACTTCTACTAACAACCTTTGAAATTGAGTACTACACCTAAACAAATTCTAGAAATCAAATTTTAATAAAATTGCTATTGATGAAAGATATTTGGACTCTAAAACTCTTATATCATTATTTGTTTCTATCCATGCAAGTTCTATATTTTAAACTTATCTTTAGATCTCAAAAGAATAAGATTTTATACTATACAAGGTCACCTAAAAGTTCATCCCTTTTGATCCAGGAAGACAATTAACACTTTCAAAGTCTATATTTAGTGGAATTAAACAAAAAATTCCATATAATAAGGTTGGACCCATAACAATCTCCTCCACTAGCCCATTTTGGAGGAGAAATCAACCACCTCATTGATCACTTGAAAACCAACTCGATGAGCTTACTATAAAACTCAAGCTTACTCTTAAGAACTACTTTTGTTAACATATCGATACCATTCTTGTCTATATGAATCCTTCTCCTCTTGCGTTGCCTTGAGCCAAGAGTCTTTGTCATTGAGTTCTTTAGCCCCCTATAGCAGTGACAAGGACATATTATGAATTAGGGTATCTTATTGAAGGCTTCTTCTTTGTAATTGACCTTCAAAGTTAGACATCTTCTAACACTTGATTGGGTTGCTTACCCTACTCATAACGCTCATAAACCTCTTCTACATTATCCATAAGATGTGACTTATATGCACCCTCTTCTTCAAGTTAAACCTAATTATTATCCTGTTCTAACTCAAGTCCGTCGCTTTCTTTACTTTTAGCTTAATCAAAGGATTTTGGAACAGGGGTAGAATCTGTAGTACTGAATGAAAAAATTTTAGAAGTTGTATTGTCTTCTATGATGTGATCTACATCCATCTTATGCTTGTAGAAGATTATGTCCTTGCTTCAACAACCATTTGCTTTTTTAGGTAGCAGAGCTTGTATCCAAACTCCACATCACCATATCCAATGAACACATAAGGAGAAATGTTCAAATTTAGTTTCAATCTCTGCTTCTCTGGCATATGCTTATAATCTTTACATCTGAGCACCCTTGGATGTGAATAAGTTAGATCCTTTCCTTTTCACACTATTTAGGGAATGTCAAGCTTTGAAAGTGCTGGAACCCCTCCCCGGGCGGGTCCACGGCCTGACGTCCTATGTGACATTTGGACCTGTGGCCCACGGGGGAGGAATTCCCCACCAGTGATACTTAAAACGAACAAATTTATTTAATTTACCTCCGTACATAAA
>JANQBM010000220.1:14013236-14036536 GCA_025594535.1 Erythroxylum domingense | reverse complement strand
ATAAACCATAATAAAGACCATCTTTATTTAGCAATTTAATGTCAAATGTGCAGCTGCACAATCAGTCCATTAAAACTAAAATTGATACTCCTTTCTTTACAAAATTTGTTTTAATATAATTAATGTAATCAATTACATTAAACCAAAGTCTAGCCCATTTTTAAATGAACATTTGGGCTTATAATCAACCATTAATTAGTGCAAGCCCAACATTCAATTATGGGCTTCTAAAACCTCCATTTACATTTCTTACTTAGCTTGATAACCTTCCTTGAAGCCAAGTGGAGAATCTTATTGGACTTTGATAATTCAAGCTCCAATAAGCCTAGAATTAATTTAATCTCGTTAGAATTAATTCTAGCTTATTAACTAAATGTCATTCCATTAAAGACAATTAGTTGAACTCTTGAACTATTAAATATTATGAGAACACATATTTTATGTCTAATTGCAAACTCTATTTAGAACCTTATTATAGCCATCTGGACAATAAAGAGTAAAATTACCTTTTTGCCCTTATGTTGGCTTTTCCTTCTAGATCTCCCGTTTTACTTTATATGGTGATTAACACGCAAGATCTCATCTTGGTGTTAAGACTTGATGGGTAGCTAGTCCATCAAACTACTGGCGCCAGTTTAATCATCAAATCTCCTTAAAACATCTAGAAGTGATGATATCACTATAAACTCTTTATTTGAGTGAATGTTTCCTGATACATGTTTCAGTTAATAATTCCAACATAGAGACACTAGATTAATACTCTGTAAAAATCCATTCCGATCATATCAAGACACTACTCATCAAGATTGTGGTTCTTAATAAGTGAATGCTTAAGTTGTATGTTTTAAGATTAAAGTAACGACCCACTTTATTCTTGAAAATATACTTGATTCCAGATTCATTTAATAATGCCATTATCGATAGTCAACTACTATTATGATATGAAACTCATCATTCCCTTGAAGTAAACTCCTTTACTTACACAGAGATAAATTGCAATACTACAGTCTAAACCATAATCAAGCAACCAACTTGATTATTCAACTGTGAATCCATTAATTTAGATTCTACTAATATACATGTTTCCCATACATCTCTATGCATATGTATATTACTTACAAAAGAATCTTGGTACTTTATGACTAGATATAAAATGCTCATTAAAACCAAACTCATTTATTTTATTAATAATAAATATTTCCATTACAAAACTGCAACTGAAGAAAATTAAGGTACATATAAATACACTTGCTTCTAGGGCACTATATTTACATAACTCCAACACTGTCTCAATAAATTTGTTATCTTAAGTTTTAGAAATAAAGGCGAAGAGAAAGAAATCGCCTTGATTAATGAGTACTTGTATTAAGCCATATTGATTCCATTTGTTTTGTGCCCATGCTTTGATTGCAGGGTAAGCTAACATCTCGTCTACAAAGTAACCAACCACTGTGCCTAGCCATCTTAAGGCCCCTCCCTTAATTACTTTGGTAGCGAGTCGTAAGACTACACAAAATAAATAAACTTAAAAATATAGCTAGGATAAGTCTAGGACGATCCTGTAAAGAGTGTATGTAAAGTTTTGTAATGAAATGAATTGATGTTTAGTATATTTAGGGGGTTTTGTTTTCGAATAACAAAATAAAATGAAATTAAACTAAAAAAGCAAATTAAAGCAAACAGTCAAAAAGTGATAAAAATGATGAATGCATTAGGCATCCGGTCTTCAGTTCAATCTAGGTAGGCCTACACATAAATAAGCATATTTCATTGTTTTATTATTCTTATACCTCTCCTTGTAATTATTGATCATAGATTAACAACAAGCTCTGTTAATCTCGATTTTTACTTAGGTTGTGTTTAATTAAAACAAGCTCTTTAATTAAACCTAGCTATCGGATAAACTAAAATAAGCCCTCTATATTTAATCTGACAATCGCATTACAAATCAGGAAGATAGACCAATCTAGGAAACAACCACACAATCTCTGGTCATTTAACCTATGTTACATTATCCCTAAAGATTCAATCCAATTAGTTGCTACAAGTGAATCCAAACACAATAATTACGTATTGAATTAACGATTCTAGCAATAGGTTCATACATAAATAATCTAACGATAATGAGAATAATGATCATCCAAACATGAATACCCAAATCAATTAAGCAAAAGATAACCTAACAATCCCTAGAGAGAGAAAGAACAACAAACACAATGTAGATATGCCCAAATGTGTTCTTTGACATCGATTTCACCTCCGAACCAGGTTGGGGAAGCTTAGCCCTCTATAGATCTCCAAAATATGAACGCTCTGCCCCTCATTTTTTTCCCAAAACAATTCATAACCTATTAGCATCTCAAATGTCATTTTATATTTAAAAATAGGGTTTTGATTAGATATATGAAAAGAAATCTCCCCAATTTGTGACTTTACATGGATGGGTACACGATCATGTAACCAACCGTGTAAGTCAAACATTTATCTTCCAAATGGAAACACAACTGTATGAATAGATACAAGGTTGCGTATCCTCTGTATCATCTTGAGAGCTTCATTTCCTTGGATTTTCTTGTCCCATCTTTACTCCATTCCATCTCCTTCTTGTTGCATAATGACAACTGAATGTGAACATCAAGAAGATGACTCAAAGAATGTGCTTTTAACTCACTTAAGCTCTTATGCTTCCAAATTGCACCTAAAACCAAATATGAATCAAAGTGAGTTTCTTAAACATTTAATAGCATTAATTACTAAGTGTTATGGAATAATGTTGTCTGTTTTACAAG
The DNA here is from genome assembly GCA_025594535.1 of Erythroxylum domingense. Classification (NCBI taxonomy): domain Eukaryota; kingdom Viridiplantae; phylum Streptophyta; class Magnoliopsida; order Malpighiales; family Erythroxylaceae; genus Erythroxylum; species Erythroxylum domingense. Next base: position 14,033,747 of record JANQBM010000220.1, on the reverse strand, counting down.
CTTTACTATTTATAGCCTTCAAAATACCACAAGTGCACGAGTCGTGATTTTTAGTATGTGAAGGGTCGATCCCATGAGGAGTTATGGACTAATCTAACCTAAGTTATCTAAGGCTAGAAAATTAATAAAATGAAAATAAAACAGGACAGAAATGTAAACATGAATAATTATTAACATATTAATTTGCAAAATTAACTGAACAAAATCAAATATTGAGCACCAACAATTCAATAATAGGAAATCACATAAGATAATTTACCAAATTATGAGATAGGGATTTATCCTATCATCAATGTTAACCTAATCACTTTTGTGTTATTGAGATATTGGTTCTAGACTATCATAGGGTGGATTAGTCTGTCTCGAATTATAATCACTCAGCCTAATTAATAAACCCTAATCAAGTCAAGTCATCAAAATTGTTATCTCTCAATTAACAATTGATCCACAACTTAATTGGTTCTTAAGCTCTCTAATAAACTACCAGGTCTCACACAGGATCTCTCTCCATATAATAACCAATAAGATTGATTGCGTGGTCTATTGGATCGCCTAACTCTCATTAACTTGACCCAATCATTTTTACATTCGACTCACCCTCTTGGCTTTTTACCGAAGCATGAAGATACAACAATCAATCACAACATCCAGTTAAAATAACGCAAAAATAACTAGATTAATATTAACTTAAGGTAAAATCTCGAAAGAAAGTTAAAACATCTTAATCAAAACCAAATCCATAAACATATTTGTATTCATCTTAACATTCAAGAAAATGAAAAAAAAGATTAAAAAATACACGGGGTATGGGGATCAGGATGCCTAGGGAAAACAACAGCTGCGAAGACCCACTTCTTTCTCCTTTCTTCTTTTTCTCTCCTTTTGGAGTGTTTCCCAAAATGGCAGATTGGAGGCCTCCTTTAGGGTTACATCTCTTTCCTTTATACAATCTTTTCAATTAAGGTAACCTTAGGGTATTTTCCAGGTTTGAAAAGTCCATCGAAAACTTAAAATCAAAAGAATCCCTGCGTCTGTCCGTATGCAAGCCATGATTGTGGCCCTTAGTGGCGCAATCATGGCCAAAATTTTAGCCTTCTATCACAATCCCGGCAGATTATGCCACAATCGTGGCACCTCTATCATCTTTCTGTCACGATGCCTGTTAGTCATGATTGTGGCCCTAGATTAGCTCCCGGGTCTTCTCTAAATCTTATCCGTTTTCCACTCTTTGCCCTAAAACACTAGCAAACACATCAAAGCACATCAAAAATATAAAATTGAAGCACAAAAACATGCTCTAACCCATAAAAATTTTAAAACTCAAATATATACTAGCATACACAATTCTAAACTAAACATGTACTAAACATTTAAATTAATAACTAAATAGAAACTAAACTACCCACAAAAACACAATGCAATATACAATTATCAAATAAATATACAATCAATTAAGCACATATCAATTTCTCCTACACTTAGCCTTTGAACTTCCTCAGAGAAGACATCAAAATCAAATTCACAAATCAAAACACATCCACATTTTCCATATTTCCTAGGAATAGATAATCATAAGAAAAGATGAATAACTTTAAAAAATATGGCAAGAATTTAACATTAAACTCCTCTACTTATGATTAATCAATAATCATTGCCTTTAGAAACTGAACAATCTAATGGTTTACTGGGATATAATGTGTTTAAATAGTATTGATCCATAGGTAAACTCATACACCATTCATGATCATGACATTCCTCGAGTTTACATATCATTTCATTTCTCCACCACTAGGATTCACATGCATAATCATGAATCAAAGGACTTTTCAAGGTTGCAATGTGGGCAAGGGTTAAGGTGAGACGTATTTGGATAGTGTAGTGCAAAATCTATCAAAGCTAGTGAAATAAGAAAACACTCAACGAAATATCAAGCGCAAAACTAACATTCACTCAAAACTGGGTACCATCAGTTATGATGAATGCAAAAGGCCAAGATTGAACCAAAGAATCGAATCCTTATCGAATTCCCCAATTTTACCATTTTTTCGTATATTTTCTTTAATTTTTTTATTAGTTAGATTCACTTTTTTTTCTTATTCCAAAATCTAAACCCCCCCCCCCCAATTTTCCTCAGCACCGATTAATTTCATTTCATAAGCTAACTGAACACTCCCTGTGAGATCGACCTAGACTCACCACTGCTACAGTAGTAGCTAGTTATTTTATTTTAACTAGCGTTGTGACACGCCAGTCAGTCCTCTCATTTTGTCCATCTGTCTGAGGATGAAATGCAATAATGATGTTCAACTTCATACCCAAAGTTATCTGTAAGCTACCCCAAAATCTCGAGGTAAATCTAGGATCCCTATCCAATACAATAGACACTAGGACTCCATGTAACCTCACTACCTAATTCACATATCTTCGTGCTAACTGATCTAGTGAGTTATTCTCTCTCACTGGTAAGAAATGAGCCGACTTGGTCAATCTATCAACAATGACCCAAATGGCATCATATTGCCTTGGAGTCCTCAACAAACCATTATAAAATCTATTGTGATTCTTTCCCATTTCCACTCCGGAATAGGCAAAGACTGCAACTTACCAACTGGAGCCTAATGCTCAGCTTTAATCTACTGGCAAGATAAACATTTAGCCATATATTCTGCCACTTGCTTTTTCATCCTTGGCTACCAAAAATGTTGCTTCACCGTATTATACATCTTGGTCATACCAGGATGCATAGTATAGGCTACTACATATGCTTCCACCATAATCTCTTTCTTCATATCCTCAATATCAGGTACACACAACCTCTATTTCAACCACAATGTCTCATCACTCATTTTAAATTTAGAATTCGAATTCACTTTCAACTTCTCAATTATCTTCACCAATTCGGGATCTTTGTTTTAAGCCTGTCTAATTCTTTCATGTAAAACTGATCTTAACTTAAGTGTAGCTACCAATGCCTCATTCTGCCCCAAATTCAATTCAACATTCAAAGCTCTCAACTGTATTAGGTTAGGCAACCTAGATAACTGTACTTGAGCCACACTGCTATTTGATTTCTGGCATAATACATCAGCCATCACATTAGCTTTTCCTGGATGATACTCAATTATACAATCATAATCTTTCAACAATTCTATCCATCTACTTGATCTCATAATCAACTCTTTTTGGCTTAATAGATATTTTAGACTTTTATGATTAGTGAAAACCTGGAAAGTTTCACCATACAAATAGTGTCTCCAAATCTTCAAAGAAAAATACTACTGCAGCAAGCTCCAAGTCATGTACCGATTAATTAAACTCATGGGACCTCAACTATCTCGATGCATATGTTATCACTCTGCCATATTGCATCAATACACATCCTAACCCCTGGTGTTAAGCATCATTGTACACTATATAACCTCTAGATCTAGATGGACTAGCTAACACCAGTGCTGTAGTTAACTGATACTTTAGCTCTTTAAAACTTCTCTGATGTTCATCAGTCCATCTGAAAGGTACATTCTTCCTCATAAGCTTTGTCAAAGGGGTTGAGATTAGTGAAAACTCTTGACAAACCTTCGGTAGTATTCGGATAATCCAAGAAAACTCTGGATTTCAGATACATTTCTTGGAGCTTCCCACTTCATCACTGCTTCTACTTTCTTTGGATCAACTTGTATGCCTTATCCAGACACGATATGACCCAAGAATACTACTTGATCTAGCCAAAATTCACACTTACTGAACTTAACATATAAATATTTCTCTCTCATTATCTCTAGAACCAATCTCAAATGCTCTGAATGTTCTTCTCTACACTTCGAATACACCAAGATATCATCAAGAAACACAATCACAAAACAATCTAAATAAGGTTGGAATACCTTATTTATTAATGCCATAAAAGCAGCTGTGTCATTCGTCAACCCAAATGGTCTCACCAAAAACTCGAAGTACCCATATCTCGTTCTAAATGCACTCTTCGGTACATTAGCCTTAGCTATCTTCAACTGATAGTATCCTGACCTCAAATCAAGTTTAGTGAATACCTGAGCTTCTTGCAATTGATCAAACAAGTAATCTATCCTTGGTAGAGTATACTTGTTTTTTACTATTACCCAATTCAACTGCCAATAATCAATACACAACCTCAAAGTTCCATCCTTCTTCTTTACAAACAATACCAGAGCTCTCCAAGGTGACACACTGGGCCTGATGAAACCCTTATCTAACAACTACTGTAACTGGGTCTTTTGTTCTACAAGTGTCATCCTATATGGAGGAAATGATATAAGAGTGGTACCTAGAATGAGGTCTATTGTAAACTTCGTCTCCCTTTCTGGGAGTAAACCCAGTAGTTCTGCAGGAAACACATCTAGGAAATCCCTAATAATAGGTATATCCTAAATGGTCTGATTAATACGAGTATTAACCACGTGGGCCAGATAAGCCTCACATCCTCCTTACATCAATTTCAAAGCACTCATGAATGAAATTAATCGGGCTGGCACTACTTGACTAACTTCTCAAAATACTACTCTTGGCTGATTAGGGGATTCAAGAATTACCTCCTTAGTGTAACAGCTATGGCCCTATGAGCAGTGAGCCAATCCATGCCTAGAATAAGTTCGATCTCTCTCAACTGCAATACGATCAAATCAACTTCTAACTACCTAATCAATTTGAACTATGCACCTTTTACATACCTCACCAATCACTGTAGTACTACCTACTGGAGTACTCACCACTAAACCACAATTCAACATTTCTCTATCACAATGCAGTCTAGATGCCAGATACGGTGCAATGAATAAATGTGTAGATCCTGGATATACTAATGCAAATGCTTCAAAATTAAAAATATTCAACACATCTGTTACCATATCTGAGGAATTCTCCTGTCTGGTGATGGCATAAACCCTGGCCTAAAACTGCAGCTGGTTACTCCGTACCTCAGTTATGACACTGGGCCCTGCTGATTATGTCCTGCCTCTTTGTACTGATCTAGTAGCTCTATTATGCTGGATCATCGTCTCAGTCATTGTTCCTCCTCTCATACCAGACTGTGGTCCCAATGTCTTGGGATAATCTCTAATCTGATGCTCTACAAAGCCATAACGGAAATAAGCTCCCAATAATCTCCTACACTTCCCACCATGCTTCTTACCACAATGTTCACACTCAAGCATCTGTTGGGACCGCTAGGAGGGCACTTGCCCTCTATCTCTACCAGCCTGAACAAAACCACCTCTTGGTTAAAACCCTGATTGTCTCGATCTAGTCTAGAATCGAGACGATATGTTCTGACACTTACTAAAGCTTTTGCCAGAATCAGCTTGAGACTCACTATGTCTTTTCACTCTAGACTCCTATCTGTACTCTCCCTGACCATCCTTAAACAATTGTTCAATTCTGATCGAGGCCGCTCATAGTTTCGTAAAACTACCGAAATTAGAAATGGCTAGCCTCTTCCTGATTTCCATGTTCAACCCATCCTCAAACTTCCTACACTTATCCTCTTAAGATGGGACCAATGCAGTTGCATACTCCATCAACTCATTAAATTTTATCTTATACTCTGCTACTGAAAGACTTCCTTGTTTCAGATTTAGAAATTCTTTCATCTTTCTATCCAAATAAATCTTCGACATGTAATTCTCTCGAAACACCCTAAGAACATCTTCCTAAGTCAAACTAAAAGGCCTAGTGGCACTACCTGGAACAGTCTTCCACCACTGATATACTGGACCTTGCAGAAGTGAGACTGTGTAATAAAATCTCTCATCTGACTCGCAATCTATTTGATCAAACACTCTTTCAGTTCTCTCTAACCATCCTTCTACCTTAACAAGATATGTGCTTCCGTAGAAGTCCATAGCCCCTTGATTTCTCAGCTTATCATATCGCCTTTCCCTCCTCTTAGGAATTCTTAGAGGCATTTGTGCAAACTCAAGTACAGGAGACTTTTTATTGACTCCTACAGACTCCATGTCAGCTGACTCTCTAACTTGATCTCCTATAGCAGATAACCTATAACAAAAATAGTAATTATCACTATTCAAATCTCTCACCATAAATCATGTCTAAATGTCCTTATATAGCCCTAGGATGACGAACCATGCTCTGATACTAAAATTGTAACACCTAAACACCATAGAGTATACACCTGAACATCCAAATGACATTCTAGTACATACCCTATGACAATGGCATGTTAGAGTAATCTCATACACTTATATGGCATCAAACAAAGAACACAATGCTTAAAAACTTAACTCCTCATTTCATTAATTAACAAAAGTTACATTACAGCAGTACTTTCATTTAACAAATATTTACATTATCATAAACATCTCTCTTTATACAAAAGATCTATATGTAAAGAAAACTATTTAAACATAACTACAACTTCTCAGATGCCAGCTGACAGACCTTTGAGCCATAACTTAATCCAAATCGATCTTCTAGAATACCTTAGGAACTAGGTCTCTTGTCTCGTACCTAAAAAGTCACGTTGCAATTTTGATAAGTTTTGCGAACTCTGTGAGTGAACCATCATTGATGATTTTACTCATTCAACACCTCAAACATAACAGGTATAAACCATATACACAATAGTCTTCATTTCAACAAATCATATAATCTTTTTAAGTAACATCATCATCTATCTGAGTTAATCATTTTATCAAAAGTACACAAGTGAGGCATATCATACTATCATCACAATTCAAAAGTATTTTCATAATCATATACTTCATAATTATATACTAATGTAGATGCTTATGAGACTCCACTCTTGTTATTATTTGTTGTGATCGAGTGCTTTCAGATACAAAGACAGATATTGACCTGTATTGGGTTCAATTAAATACAGAAATCACGGAGCAAAGCTCTACATGTAGAATTATGATCTTAAAGCTCTTTCAGACTGGCTACTCTAGTCATAATGCCTGTATCTAATCATGCATTTAATTTAATGCATCAAATCATAGAATATGCCATGAACAACAATTACTTATGATGCACATACATAATCTCATATTCATCGGACCTCAGTCTGGCATTCAACTTTCGTTGAGTATTCATAAATCATTCAAAATTCAGATGCAAACAGATATCATTCATATTTCAAATACAAATAGAACACTTCCAATACATCCTCAAATATCAATCTCCTCAGACCTTAAAGTCCGGAATTATCATAATCAAGTCATTAACATTTCAATATATGGGAATTAAATAGAAACAGAAATAAATCAATTCTAGTGATATCATCTAAGTTGACTCACAGTACGCTCCCATATATGTTATTTCTTGGATGGTTCGACAATGTCTTGTCGACGGCGTTCGACTTAAGCGTTTAAATACACATACATTGCATACATTACTATCATGATCAAACAAATACATATTCAATTATGCACATACATATATGTGCCATGTTTAATGCAGCCCAATGACTATTCCGGCTATGTTTCCTTACTCATAATTCATAATCATTCACATATTGTCACTTGGATATATCTTGTTTACATTTAGGTTCATACCTTAAGTAGACTTGATCATGCTCAATACATTAACCATAAATTTATCAACTCTTTTCTAGCATTACAAATATTTCACATAATTCTCAATTCTCATTCATTCATTCCTAATGCATTATTAATATTCTTTGGAATACATTTGCATTCATATGAATATCTTCATTCCTTTAACACTCCTTCATTCTAAACTTAGATGCATTGTTATCAAACATTCTTTTCCTTAAAGTATAATATCAATTATCAATCAAAACTTATCACACATTTAACCAACTTTTCTAGCATCAAATTATGTTCATTTTAAACCTTAATCAAGTCCAAATGCATTAGAGTTAAGTACCTTATCCTTAATTGGTTCAAAAATCACACAAAAAGAACATTTTCTTTATTGCCATGCCATTTCCACGATTGTGTATGGCTTCCCACGATTGTGGGATGGGTTATCCAAAATTTCTGTTAAATTTTTCATTCTCATAAGGTCTATTCTAAATATTTTGAAAGTATTGAAGCTCAAATTAAACACTCCATCATTTAATTTGGATTCTATTGTGAATGCTACAGTTGAGTTGCTCTTTTGTCCAACTTTACGGTTGGGTTTGATCATTAAAAGCTTTAAAATGATATTTAAAGCATTTGAATTGCACTAATCCATTTCTTTTGGTGGAATTCGGATTTCCTCAAAATATAAATGAATTAAGGGTATGTCTAAAATAAAACTAACACAAATTTATAAAATTACATAATAAAAAAAGTTACGCAAGCAAAAGCAATGTTTGAAATATGAGAGCGGAATGGGAAACCCAAAGTACAAGACGTCTCACACGTTCTCTCTCCCTCCTCCGTAAAAGCAACTGAAACGTTTCGCCGAATATCTCGTGGGTTCTCTCTCCAGATCACTACGAATTCTGTGATTTTATTAGTAATCTAATTATGTTTATCCAAACCTCATTGTGTGTTCGGTTTATTGATTTCTGTTTCCGACTGTCAGTCCCTGTTTGTCTCTGTGTCGAAAGAAACTCCATTTTTCCTTGCATGCATTCCTAAGTGAACCCAAAGAGCCAATAGGTTAGTGTGCTCTGTAAGAAATTTCTCATTTATGATTAATGTTTGATTCTCTTTGAGACTGAGTTGTTTGTTTTGCTCCTTGATATTGCTTTACTTACAATTTGTCGGAGAACGAATGGCTGTTCTCTGTTGAAGTTCAGCATCAATTTGATTTGGGTAACCATGTTGATACCATAAAGTTTAACTGCTAACGAAGGAAGCGAATTTGGAACCCATTTTCGTGCCTGCCATTTTGTTTCAAGCATTTTCTCCTGTTGGAATAATTGAACTGTACCAGATGGTTCTTTGATAGGCTAGAGAAGTAGATAATTAGGTTTTAAAGGAAAGAAGCGGTTTTCCTGCTGAAGCATGCCTAAATTCACGTGGAAAGCATTATCATTCATCACAATCCATAGTCATGTAAACTTTGTTGTTTCTTTATCCTAAAATATTTCACTTGTTTGTTGATGATTGTATATAATATATGTTTAATAACACTAGAATCATTTGTCTATTATAATTTTGTAAAACTAAAATTAGTTCAATCTGCATTTTTTATTATCTAATGGCGTATCGAACTCCATCTGTCTTTGAGACGAGTAACCTTTTTCTATAGTTGTTTAAGTATGTGTAAAAGTATGAGTTTATAAGATTGTTTATGATTACGATAATTGCTATACTTATTCCAAATAAGCTATTGCCTCATTTTACATAATTTTGACTCTTATGACTAATTCCGATGGAAATCCTTTAACTTTCAAAATTTCTGTAAGGTTCTGTAATTCATTTTTGACCAATCCAACTTTTAACTTCATTTTTCTGGACCAAATTAGTTTAATTATGACTGCTCAGAGTTTGAGGTGCATACAGGCATAAATAATAGTATGTACTCTTAACAATTATGTTCGCAAAAATTTGGCCAATTTAACTTCATTTTTTCCGGACTAAATTAGTTTAATTATGACCTACTCAGAGTTTGAGGTGCATACAGGCATAAACAATAATATGTTTACATATCTGGGCATTCGATTCACTTCCTGTTTACTTGTACTGATTGATAAAACGATAAACTTTCATATATATGTATTAGGTCCATGGTGTTTACATTATGTAAATGCTCATCTATGGACATACATATACAAACACATATGTATCTAGCGTTTGGAACTTCATATTTTGCATACTGCTTTGCAATTTTATTTTTTCATTTGGAATTTGTTGACTGAAATTTGTATTATTGGATTGCTGGGGTTGAAAATTATAGATTGCCATTCTTAAAAGAGAAACATAAATTGATGATCTTTTACCTCCAATTGTGTTAGCTACCTTATGTTGGTGGTTATGGCCACAATGGTAGTTTGCTGCTACAGTGATTGAAACAACAAGTTACTGTGATTGAATATAGTTGACTGACTACAATGCTGTGCTTGTTCATGAACTGCAACTTGAACCTAACATGATATTTATGAACTCATTAATGCAATTACTGGCATATTTGTATTACCTATTTGCAAATCCTTGTAGAAAAACATTTTATGTCAACTGTTGGAAGTTTGGACCTGTGAATAAGGAACCTTTGTATGTGACTTTAACATTTTTAGTTACAGGTCTTGAAAGACAAAAAAGCAGGTGCTTTTTGGTTTTCATAAATCGGGAAGGCACCACCTTTTTAACTGCATATATGGCCAGTAACAAGAGACTTAGCAATGCTTTTAAAGTGACAAGAGCTTTGGATATCCCCGATGATGAGGTCAAACCAGTGCTGGAGCAGCTACTGAAGGTGTTTAACAAAAATTGGGAACTTATAGAATCAGAGGATTATCGGGTGCTCATAGATTCATATTTTGAGTTGAAGGAAAGTAAGGTAATCTTTGACTATGCAATTGCATCCTCAGTAAGTTTAATTGCTTCTGAAGATGGCATATGTTCTCATGTTCCACAGTGTGACATATCAAGTTCCTGGCCTCATACTTTTTTTTAACTGATCAGGGAAGAGATGATCAAAATGATATTCATATGAAGGATGATAAGTGTGGAAGGCCTCCTAAAAAGTTGTGTGTTGAAGACAAAGAAGATCATGTGTCCTCTACTAGAGATAAGGCAAACCAAAATTTATCTTGGATAGTAGATGATAACAAATTTCTGATGAATGATTCTGCATCTGAAAGACATAAGAAAGTGCATGTTAAAGAGAAAGAAGAGCAGATGTCTTCTTCCAGAGACAAGGTAAACCAGAATGTAGCTTTGGCAAAAGATGGAGATAAAGTTCATATGAAGAATTATATATGTGAAAAACTTCCTAAGAAACCGCTTCCTAAAGAGAAAAATCTGTTATGTTTTACCAGCAACACGGTAAGTCAAAATATAGCTCGGGCAAAAGATGGTGATGTGGAAATTTCCACGTCTACGGTGAAATTTAGGGGGCGAAGAGAACTGACCTCTGGTTCTAACAGAAGCAAAAGAAGTGAAATTCCTGTAAAGCAGCTTTTCTGTAAATTTAAAAATTCAACTGCTGAGACAGCATTGCTCGAATCGTATCCTAAACACAAACTTTATGGTAATGGTCCTTCTCTTCTTCTGGAAAAAAAGACATGTAATTCTTATAACAGAGAGCCAACTGTTGGAGGTACGGAACAAATCACCAATGACTTGACAAAATCTGCGCTTAAAAAAGTTGGTGATAGACTTCACTGTCTTGGTCCAAATAATGAAGCATCAGGAAGTAGTAACTCAAATATGGTTTCCAGAAAGAAGGCTTTGAAGTTCTCTAATGTTCACCAGAAAAGATTTATTCCTGGTGAAATTAGAAACAAACATTGGCTAAGTGATATTACAAAAGGTACAGAAAACATCAAAATTTCATTAGTAGGAAATGAGGAGCTCCCAAAGTTTACTTACATTCCACAAAATATAGTCTATCAAGATGCTTATGTGCATATCTCACTTGCCCGGGTTTCGGATATGGACTGCTGTTCAAGTTGTTCTGGAGATTGTCTGTCATCTTCAATACCATGTGCTTGTACCAGTGAAACTGGTGGAGATTTTGCTTACACACGCGAAGGCCTTCTAAAAGAGGGATTTCTGAACACTTGCATACTTATGAAGCAGAATCCTCAAAATCACCATTTTGTATTCTGTCAAGAGTGCCCCATAGAAAGAGCCAAGAATGATTATATACCTGAAGACTGCAAGGGGCATTTGGTTAGAAAGTTTATTAAAGAATGCTGGAGAAAATGTGGATGCGACATGACTTGTGGAAATCGAGTGGTGCAACGTGGTATTTCATGCAACTTGGAGGTTAGATGATGATCTATGACATCCTAGAAGTGGTTATGATGAAAATTCTTTTCTTATATATGTTAACCAATGAACTTGAAATAAAATGCTGGCCTACATATTTTAGCAGTAGAGCTGTTTCTTGCCTTTGGTTTATTGGATCTAAAATCTACATTCCCTCTTACAAAGATGCATGTTGCTGGCATGCTTTGTTTCAGGTATTCTCGACTGCTGAAGGTAAAGGCTGGGGTGTTAGAACACTTAAAGCCTTGCCCAAAGGAACTTTTGTTTGTGAATACATTGGAGAAATAGTGACGAATATGGAATTATATGAACGAAATCTGAAAAATAATGGTAGTGACAAACATACATATCCTGTCACACTTGATGCAGACTGGGGATCAGAGAAGGTTCTAAAGGATGAAGAAGCACTTTGTTTGGATGCAACATTTAGTGGAAATGTTGCAAGGTTTATTAATCATAGGTAATAATTATTGTCTGTATATTGATTGATTTGATCTGAATAACGATTGATTTTATGGATAGATTGGCGGAATAGGATGTGGAAGAAATCAATAAATTGGAGGAAGCATTGTGAGAGTGATAAGGGAGATCAAATGTGCAAATTGGGAAAATTTTCAATGGATTTTTTCTTATTTTCTTGATTCTAAGCACATCTCTGGTAATCCTAACATGATCTGAGACCATGGAACTTGGATGAAAGTTGAAGTTGGAATAGACACCAAACTTTAAGTAACATTCAACTTTCTTCAAGGAACATTCTTAAGAAACCTCATCATTGATTAAGTTGACAAGGCTATTCTGTTTTGACTTGTCATTCATTTACTCATAGGACCTCCTTTAACTTTCAACTCTGATCATTCATCTTTATTAGTTTTGTTTCCTCCTTTACAGATGTGAAGATGCAAACTTGATTGACATTCCCGTTGAAATTGAGACTCCAGATAGACACTATTACCATGTATAATCCCAGTGGCTTTGTTTTTACATACTTTTCCATGTTTAATTGCCAGAAAATGAAAATTATTCTTATCTTGTTGAAGTTCATTAGAAGATCTGATCTCTGACCCTCATTGCAGCTTGCTTTTTTCACCACGAGAGAGGTAAATGCTTTGGAAGAACTGACTTGGGTAAGTGCATTTAGCCGTAAACTATGTGATTATATAGATGAACATGTAAATCAGATAATAAAAAACTGGCAAGCGGACTTTGTTTGTGAAATTGTCAAGAACCGCAAAAACTAAATCCATGTCTTAGGAGGTTTTCTGAAAGCACCAACACCATAGGGGACTTTCGAGTGTATTTTACATGCCTATAATATTTTTATTGATTATTAGAAAGACATCTTTGGAATCTTAAATGAATTTTTATAAAGATAATAGAATGAATAAAAGATATGCATTAAAATTTCAAATTTTAATTTTTTTTCTGCTATTAAATTAGTATTTATATTATTTATCTTTAAATTAGAAATAAAGAAATTAAAGAAAGCATATAATTTATGATATTAAGTCAAATTCTTGAGATCCTGATCCTTAATAAAGGTTGATGTATATTAGTGAAGACTTCATAATTTTTGCCTAAAGTAATTGACATAACCATGAAAATTGGTACTCATTTTTCTACTATACATCTTTTAGTCATTTAATACTGACATTTGGTAACTAATTTTTGGTAAAGTTTTAGGTGTCATAATTTCAAGCACTCCAAAATTTACTCAAGCATTAGAAATATACTTGATTTCTTATACTTTATTGTTTGAAATACTCTGTCTTGCTTATTGCATTAATTCTTGCTTAGATGCCATCATATGATTAAGATGAAGATTAATGCTAGGATAATATTTTACTCAATTTCTTACCAAATGTCATAATTCGATTAAATTGTGCATTTACAAATCTAGTCATGAGTAAAACTCGGTGAGGTCCATGAATGAAAAACTAGTGATTGTCCATGTAGGATTCTTAGGTAAACTTTTAGTATTCTTAGTTATCCAATTCGAGATAATGCCATGTTTAGTAATAATTCTTCCTGTTTTACCTTGATTATGTCTCAAGAAACAAAAAATTGCATGTGCCTGTTTTATTTTATTTTATTGGATGCATAAATAGAAATTTGATGGAAATAACTGTTAAATGTTATTTGTATGAAATTGTTTTCAGGATTATGGAATTGACTTCAGTGACCATAATCATCCAATAGAGGCATTTTCATGTCTGTGTGGAAGTGCATCTTGCCGAGATGTAAAACAAAAAGGTAATCATTATATTAGTTAATATTACAAGTTTCATCTGGAAGAATAAGGAAAGCATGGGCCATCTGTCCCATAATACTTGTCTTAACTTGTTACTGTGGTTATTTTGTCTTAGGGAATAGATTATCCTCTCTGAAAAGATGATCATTTTGGGAGCGGAGAACAGAAATTTATGATATTATAGTCATTAATGGCAGCCATCATGCTATGATTATCAGCCATTCAATACTGCAGTCTGAATCTGGCGATTCCTGGATTTTTGATGGCTAACGCTACACTACAGCAGATGAAATTTTGTAGTACACAGAATGGCGCATTGCAAATCTTTAACGGGATGACTGCTGGTTATTTTAGTGAAACTCTACAGAAAGCTTCTTTTTGGGGGTGTGACAAATTTAGTGGCCCGTTTTTCCAGAACATACAGCCAATTGGAGAACAGTTTCAGATTATGGCACTGATTATATGGCCAGGACCTATTAGAGCCTTAGGTCCGACACCTTTTTTGCTGTATTTTGTTCCAGTTTCTGGAGATAATTACTAGTGTTCTTGACTAGCAGAATCATGTTCATCTTAGTCCCTAAAAATCACGTTTCTTTGACCGCCATTGGAATAAAAGAAGGTACTAGTGCTTAGCCAAATTTGGAGTTTGGCATGGGATGCGTGGAGAACGTGTTTTGTTCAGTGCTTGAATTGTACACCTGAAGTTATGAGGTTGGCATGGAGAGAAATTAATGATACACATTTGTCATGATTGGGAGATAGTGGGCGAATGTGATTTATCGACTAATGATTTGTCTCTTGATATTGGATAGAAATGAATCTCAAGTTGACACTTTTTCTTTATTAAAAATAGATAGATACAAGAAGTGTTTTAGTGTGAGTCTGATATTTATAATAATTTATATACAAGAAGTGTTAAAAATTTTTGAGCAAATGCGCCAACTGCCCTCGCGAAATTAGTTTTGCGAAATAAAGTTGAATAGAATACTGGAGGAAAGTGCGACATTAAGATGGTACAGTTGTCAAAGTGTTTTTCAGGACAATTCTTTTTGAGTGTTGGAATCTTAATAGCAAAACAAAAACAGCCAAAAATTCCATCGTTTATTATTCTCGTTCAGCAAAAGAGTGGGCAGCATATACAAACAATCCCGTGGAAGTTTCCCTGATATGCAAGGTTTGAAAATGTTTATTAGTGTGTAGCCTTATCTCTAATTTGTAGTGAAACTATTTTTAATAAGTCCATATATATATTAATTTGTATGCGTGCATATATACATAATAAAATAATAATAATTAAAAATATAATATAATATAAATAGACCTAAAAGACAATAATAAAAATATAAATAAATACATAATAAATAAGAATATAAAAATCAGTATTAAAATAAATAATAATAAATTAATATTTATGTTGTGTTAATTGTATATTGTAATTGTGATGTGTCTTGTGTGTGAATGAAATACAAAAATCATGTGAAGTAATTGAGTTATGTAAATTATAATTTTGTTAAATCATGTTTTAATGAAATACTACAGAAATCATGTGATAAATTCTACTAAAGTAGGAAGATTGAAGTGTGAATTATATGGGCGTGAAGTGCAAATTGAATAGGTGTGAAGTATGAATTGTATGGAGTAGTTTTTGTCATAATATTGTGTGTGTAATTATGTTGTAATTGTGTAAGTGTAATTTTAAAAAAAAAAAATGAATTTTATAAAGATAATATGAAAGACAGTACACGAATACACAATACACAAATACAATAACTACTCTTATATATAGGAGAAGCTAAAAAGACTATAGGTAAAGCCAACATGACACCGTGGAGACAAAATAAAAAAACGACAGCGTACGATGGGTAGATGTAAGAAGCGTTAACTATCGTAGAGTGTTGCATATAGTAAAGAAAATATCTCATCTCGAAAGGAGACTCAAGAAGCTTCTAATTTACGGCAACGGGTGGGTTCTTCATCTTGAAGCTGGACAACTGAGGTAAAGAGTCGAATCCTGAAGCATTTGTCTTCTTCTATTGATCTTTGATGGCTTTATTCAGGGTTTAATGATCGCAAGATTCCTCCGATTCATCACTGGTGGAAAGGAGTGGAGTCTCTGACGAAAGATATGCATCTTATCCTTCACGATCTGTGTGTTTAGCAAATAACTAGAGTTGGTATATGTGTTATTTGCTTGAAATTCACCTCTTCTAGCTTTCTTTTACGTCGTTCAAGACATAGTCGATAGAGAAGAAGATTCTAGACTTCTAAAGGAATTGCCTAGGACAACAACTTTGGGAGTATGTCTTCCAACAAGTAATAACTTAATCACTTTTCCTCTATCATTTTGGTTAGCCCAAATTCCATGATCTAATTACATGTTCATTATAATTAGTGTTACAAATGTTTTCCTTTCAGCACGAACTTGTCACACAAGATGCACCAACCCCTCTGCACGGCAATCTCACTTAGCTCCATCAAAACAATATTTAGTCTTGTCCCGTGATCATCGACCAACCTACTTGTTCTTGAATGCCTCTCGACCCTAGCAGTGTTTCACTCTCACCTTTGCAAGAAAACTACAGAAAAAAACTAAATAATCATGACAGCAAAAGAACACGAGAAAGAGATACAAATTAAAAGCCAATCTTCATAACTTCCCTTAAAGTATATAAAGGAATACTCTCTCAATCCCTAAGTGTCTCCCACTCTCATCTCTCTCTAAGTGTCTTTAACTCTCACGTTGAGAAGAGCAAAGCTCCTCTAAATGACTAAGTTAGAATCTTAACAAAATTCTACTAGCTAAGATCACAATCTTATCCTTATCAGATTACATCAAACTAACTAATAGATGAAATTCCCATCCAATTAGGACTCTATCTAATAGGATCAAAGTACATCAAAATAGCAAGATAAAAGATTACACTATCTAGGAATGAATATCCATATCCATGAAGATATCTTCTATCTTTAGATGATCTTTCCACGTGATCTTTATTTCTTAGAGTTGATGTCCATCCACTGTGATCTTACCTGCCACATCATCCAGGATCCCCTCATCTCTGTTCGTTAATGATGCATCATCCAAGTTTATAGCACATTGGTCTGATCCAATGCTTACCTATGCTAACTCTGTTAGCCACGGTCCATCCACGTGAGCACACAATAAGTCCATAGTCCATCGACAACTTAGCCTTAGCTAAGTCAGGTCGTACACGGTCCGAAACTCTACAAAAACTTACATCATGCTTGATCCACTTGCTAAGTCACCTTGGAACTCTCGCATCTTCCCGTAATACGTGTGATCCAGCTAACCTTTCACCTGATGTCCGTCTCCAACCTTCTTTTGGTTTCACATCTGAATCTAGCATCTCGTCGAAGATTTCCGCCAATGTGCACCAACACATGCCAATGTTTGACGTTGCCCTTTTTCGTCCTTACGTCCTCGCAAGTCCTTTGCCTTGTTCTGTTGTTCCACATGTCAAACACTGGTTAAGGCTCGTCAATGCCCACACGATTCTGCTACTATGACTTAGGAGTCTAACGATTAGGTAGTTCTTTAGAGAGAAAAAGAAATTCTCTAATCCTCATGATTAAAGTATTCAACACCTATAGATTTAAACACATTCTGCCTCTGAAAATTTGCAGGTTTCTCTCTTTCCATATCCCCTCTAGACTAGAAGCCAGTGAAATGATGTATACTGCTTTATCCCCTTTAAGGACAGTCACCATACCTCTTAGGTTGTCCAATATGACAGCAAGTAGAATCCCATCTGATCTCCAACAACACTTCTTTTTAATTCTTGTCCATATGCTCTCAATAAAAGGGCATTGGAAAAAAAGATGATCTCTAATTTCATAATCGCTCCTGCATAGGACACATGTGTTGTCTAGATTTAGAAAACATAGTTTATCTATGGTGGCCATTTTGTTCAATGTTGCCAACCATAATAAATAGTTGGAGTTGGGTCTTAAGGACTTATGCCAGATAATAGGGTACCAATCAACAGAAGATTGTCCCTGAGTAAGCCACGCCCTACATACCTTGTTAGAAAAGGAATTAGGGGGTTAGTTTATCAATGAGAATTTGTCCTGAGTCCTATAATTAGGGTGTACATAAGTCACCTAGTCTGGAAAATTAGTCCACCTATTGTTAGTTATGACTGCACAAGCA
Organism: Erythroxylum domingense; assembly: GCA_025594535.1. Taxonomy (NCBI): domain Eukaryota; kingdom Viridiplantae; phylum Streptophyta; class Magnoliopsida; order Malpighiales; family Erythroxylaceae; genus Erythroxylum; species Erythroxylum domingense. The sequence goes on along the minus strand of JANQBM010000220.1, from coordinate 14,015,440 downwards.
TTAGCATTAAGTGGAATATAACTCCACCATTTGACTGCAATAGGAAGTCGAATTAATAGACCATAACTCGTCCAATTATCAAACCAAAAGTGAACTTTTTTCCATTGTCAATTTTTCATTTCACTCTCGGCTCCATAATTTTCTTGAGTCTCATCAAATTGTTAATGAAAAAAGATAGAAAGTCTTTAGGAGAAATGGACCACAATGATTTTCCATTTAGTATATAAGAGTGAAGCCACTTGATCCATAAAGAATCTTCATCGCACAGAATATGCCAGATTTTTTCAGCATTAATATTTAGCTGGTGGTGGCAATAAGCATTATCCCTAGGCCCCCTCCTTCTTAGACTTGTAAACCTCATCCCATCTAACTTTTATTAACCTTCCTTTAGATCTATGCTTTCCCTATAAGAACCTCCTAAATAAGGTTTCATTTGTCTTCACTACTCCCTTAGCCAGAAACATATTAGAACCAATAAACTTGCAATGAATTCAACACTGATTTAATGAGCTGAAGTCTACCCCCAAATGATAAAAACCTATTAGTCCAATGGTTTAATCTCTGTTTTATTCCTTTTATCCAATGCCCTTTGGCTATTATATTCCCTTGCCTCTTCTGACTCTATATTATCAATCTATATATTTTTAAATCTAAATCTTCAAGATGAAGATTTCAAAACCATTCATCACCGTTATTCCACTCTCCATCACCACCTCCAACATTACCAATGTCATTGCCATGCCTACAAAAATTATAGTTGCTCAACCTCCCATAGATTGAAATTCTCCTATTCCTTCCATTATTACCATTTCCTTTAGTTGACTTTAGAATCCTAAGTTCAATAGTCCCAAGCTAATAGGATACCTTAATTATGTGATGAAATTGACATCTTTTCACCATTAGCAATCTTGTAGTCCTTCAAGTCTACCAAGTCCACCACTTTTCTCTTCGGGATCATTATCCTAAATACCTACCATTTGACCATCTAAAAGTCCCATTCCCTTTAGGCAAACCCTTCTCCCTGAACCCATCTTATCTATTTTTTTGCTTCAAATCATATATCCTTTAGGTTAGAGAGAGAACAATGTGATTCTGGGTAAAACTTAGGGCAATCCAATTAGTTTTTTTTTAATTTCTAATAAATTAGATGGCCCATAAATTTTTTTATCAAATGTTATATGTTAAAGGCTCCTATTAATGTAGTGGATCATGTCGACACTGTTAATTATATGATTAATCGCGTATTAGTTTTGTAATAAATTGAAAGTTCAACATTTCATTATTATTTTTAGCAGTTTTAGCTAGTATTGCAAAATTAAACACAATTCATAATTTTAAATATAATTTATCATATTTAGTATTGATCTTTACTTATCAAATATATTATATTTGACTTAAAATTTTATTAAACTTTAAATCAAGTTTAACTTGATTCTCTTAAGTCATCCATTGTGTGTGATGCATTATAATTCTAAATATGTTAGTAATGGATATAAATGAATTCTTTAATTTATATTTAATTATTTAATTAAAATTTTATATTTATATATTCAGATTGACATCTAACAATAAATTATGACCATTCAAATATTAAAAATGTCAAATTAATTTTAATTAACCTTTTAGTGCATGGTTTTTCTATTTAGTTTAACCATTTCATGAAGTAATATTCTATTTAGAAGTATATTATGGAATAATTTAATCTTTTTTAGTCTAATAATATTAGTACTTAATCAATAGTAATTGATTATTTAAATGACATTCAAAAAACTATTTTTAAAGCGTCATTCTAACTTGGCCAAGAATTTCTCACATTAATACTAATATAGAATAATGGAAAAACTCTCCTTAATAACTTTAGGGTTATAAATCTTGTGCTGAACAATCAATTACCTACATATAGTTTATTATATGTCCAATGATACAAATCAAGCTACCCTTAAGTAGGTCGGGACTAAAGTAATAACAAAATATGATAATTCATATTTAAGATTCTTCAAAGATCTTAAGTAAAAATATCACTTATATAGTCAACATAATGAACCTTTCTACATACATAAAAGTAATGTTATGTATATTCAAGTAAACTATTTCTCTAACAAGCTCATTTATACATTCATTATAATGAATATAATAATAATAATAATAATAATAATAATAATAATAATAATAATAATAATAATAATAATAATAATAATAATAAT
>JANQBM010000220.1:13980896-14013136 GCA_025594535.1 Erythroxylum domingense | reverse complement strand
AATAATAATAATAATAATAATAATAATAATAATAATAATAATAATAATAATAATAATAATAATAATAATAATAATGTTGCATAAATTCAAGTAAACTATTCCTCTAACAAGCACTCACACATTGATTTAAGTATCTCCATAAGTTAGTCTATGAGGTCAATTGTTTCTTTCTATAAATATAACATGCGTTAGTATTTCTACTCAAATTTCCATTCTTAAGAATAATACCTAACTAGAATATGAATCTTATAATTATGATCTCTTTATAAGTTTATTTCTAAAATATATTTATCTTATGGAACTAATCTGATACATATATACGATAAATAATGCCTTATTAATTATGTCATAAGTATACAACTAACTAATTGGTTGGGCATAAACCAATAAAAATTTCAGTTCTTTTTTATAGAAATAAGTAATAAATTAAGTATTAAAAGCATATAAAGGAATTTTCAATCTAGCAATTCAAGTGTCTACATAGATGAAGATCACATATTACCACTGGATGAACTGATAATTACAAACAAAGGCCTCTATCCTTTATCCATAAATAAATATTATACTTTCCATGTGTTACTAAGATAATCAAAATCGTGAAATTTATGCTTAAAGATGTTTATATGGACTCTAATATTCTTTATAAGGTTTATGTTGATTCGCTTCTTGCTAGGGCTTTTACAATGAAAAATTTGTGTGTTCCTCTCATTCCATGTATCTATGACAAAACAAGAAAGTGATAAGCAAAAGCACCATTTCAACTGTGATGTTTAGATGTTTATTGCTTGAGCACTAATCCATAATGTCATTCCATTCCTTTGGAACATTATGAATGTAGTATTTGTGCAACATTGCTCTCTAAGTTTCTTGAACAAAATGACATTGAAAAAATAGGTAACTTATGCTCTCTTTTTCTTTTTTACACAGTATACACCAATTAGTAAGATTTATAAATTTGTCTAGCTTACCAATTGTTGGCAATTTGTGTTTCATAACTGACCATAATGTAGTGGAAGCATGAAGTAGTCAATGTTTAAACTTAACAATCCTTGTCCGTGGGATTTTGTTTAGGCTACCTTAAAAGAATTTCCTACATAAACAGTTAGTGAAGCTGCCATTGTTAGTATGCTTACATATGATGACGTCTTCCTTATTATTGATGTAAGTTTGGATGATCTTCTAGCATATAGAAACCTATAAATAGGTTGACATATATCATTTGGCTTAGGGTCAAACATAATAGTGGAATTCACAAATCGATAAAACAATCTTAATACCATTAACTTAAATAATATTAGTTGATAATTCTAAGATTAGTTGTTAGTAGTCTCAAGTGAGTTATTAACATACCATAGGAATTTTCACTGTCCAATATGACATTGATAGATGGATATTTGACTATATTTTACCACCCATATTTGATATATTTTGCTTGATATTTTATACTTTTCTTGTTTATTTGGTACTTAATATGCTCTAAGTGTGTTTACGTGTGATAATTGTCTTCATGGACTTAAAGGAGAGGAATTCAGATGAAAATACAATGTAAAACAGAAAATCAGCAACCTGGACGGAGTGCATAGTCGTACACTTTTGCACACTCGTGCACTTTCGTGATATCTGACAATTTTCAATGATGCACATTCCTATGCACGGTCGTGCACATGACCATGCATAACCTAAAAAGTTAGGTTTTCATTTAAAAGTGACATTTTAGAGGCAATGAAAGGAGGCAGCGACTGACACTATTCTGAGACATTTAGAGGTGATTCTAAATGTGATTTGGAGCTTAAGGAGTGGGAGACACAGATTTTTTATTAAGAGATCCATCAAAACACAAGATCAGTCGTCTCCATTATCAAAATATGTGATAGAAAATAATTAGGGAGATTTAGAATTATAATTCTAATGTTTTCTATATATATGGATATGATTTTGTGTTCATCGATGTATAGCTAATTTTCTATTAGTATCTAGGTCAGATGAAACCTAGTTGAATACTTTGATATGTTTTGATTGTTTTGTTAATGTAATTAAGATGATTGATTGTTGTGATCCAATTATCTTTTTTATGATTGTCTATTAATCTAATTCAGTAAAATTTAATCTGATTTCATACTTAGTGCTTGAGAAATCATAGGTTAAATAGATCCATGATAATTGGAAAGAGTTAATTGCAATCCTAGAGATAGGATGACATAAATCTTCTAGATTATAGTTAAACCTAATAGGGGGATTCATAATATGGTAAAGCAATTGTATAAGTTTTAACATGAGTAATTCGGTTAGAGATCTTAGAATTAGTTGTTAGTACACTCAATGTCAATTACTAGCATACCTTAGGAATCTCCAAGGTACAATAAATCAACAACACAATTGTATGACAAATAATTAATCGATTAAGGGTCTAGTAGGATTCGAAGCCTAGATACTAATAATTTTATATCGATAAATAACTAAGTGACTTAGCCGATTCTTACTTAAATTGTGTTGCTTTGTTTACTTTAATTTTTTAATTTTAGTTTTATTAATTATCAATTTGTAGGATAAATAATAAAACAACAGTAACTATTAGTACTTACCGTCCTCATAGGATCGACCCATATTTGTCGATATTAGCTACATTTATACCGTGCACTTGTGGTATTAAATATTGATCACTCACAAAAAAGATCAACCATCAATAAAACAATTGTATAATAAAAGGTCATCTACTTAAGGGTTTTTAGGGGGATTGTAACCTAAACACTAAGTCTTGATATTGAGAGTTTTATAAGTGATTTCTCGTTTCTCTATTCAGTATTGCTGCCTAATTTATTTTAATTACTTAAGTTTTATTTTCTTTAATTAAAAATCAAAATCAAAATCTTATACTAGATTATAAGATAACAGTGATTAATAATACCCATAATCTTTGTAGGATCAACTCGTCTTGTTAGTACTAGCTATAGCTACGTCGTGCACTTACAAATAATTCATAATTGACTAAGTTTAGGTCAATCAATAAGGTTGTAACTTGAGATAAACGTACTCTTTAACAAAGAATGTTCTCTCAATATGATGACTGCTGAGCAAATTTTATATTTGAGAAAACCCTTAATACCCGCAAGTATACGAATTGTATTTTGAAGTATCGAAAGATATCGATCCAATAAAAAATAGATAAAACTAATCGAACCTAACTTTGTTTAAGGAATTATAATATAATATGAGTGAAATAATGACATAAATTAAAATAATTAAATAAAATCATGCAAATAAAAAAATAACTATTGAGCCACCAAATTGAATTATGGTTAATCAAAGATGAATGCTTAGGATTTATTCTTTCATTATTTTGTTCCCTTAACTATTATTGACCTAATTTTTTGTCAATCTTATATTTCCTAAGGGATTGATTACTCTCTCTCAAGACCTAATCAATTAAATGTAATTGAATTTGAAATTCTAGATTTTTAAACCTCTTAATTCATAAAACTTCTTAACTTTTACCATTGTATCTGAACTTATCTATTAAATAATAAAGTTCTCACACAAAATCTCTCTTCGAATAAGCATTGACTTGATAATTGCATGACTTATTAAAATTTCAACTCTCATTGCACAGAATAGTTTGATTACTTTTGACTCACTCTTGATTTATTGTCAAAGAATGAAATGCACAATTATCATAATACCAAAATTTTGTATTGAATTTATAAAGATCAAAGTCACAAAATAACTTTAGTGTAAACCCTAATTTGGAAATTAGAAACTTATGAATGTAATAGATATATGAGAATTCAGTTTCCATATAAAGTTTGATGAAAATAATATATGGAAAAGAAGAAAAACTCAGTTTGGAGCTTGATATGGAAAACTAGAATTTTGGATATTCTTCTTGATCTCCCTTGTTTAATCCACTTTCATAAGATGGCTACTGTATTTTTTAGGCTTCTTTTTGTTCTTCACATGTGTTTTAGGGTTTTAGGGGTGTAAATAGGGTTTTCACCCTTTGATTACTTCTAAAAATGCCCCCGAACCCTAAAATAGATAGCAAAAGTCTCGTATGGGAAGCCTTTATCACAAAAGTGAATCTAGAAAATTTGCTTCTATCATAATTTTGACATGGGAGTCATGATCGTGACTCTGAACATTTTCCTTCAGTTATGACCATGATATGGGAATCACGATCTTGACCTTGTCTATGCAACTCGATGCACGTCCAACATCTTTGTTCTTCAGTTATCTGACCTTCAATACTAACAAACACATCAATCACCTCAAGAAACATAAAATTAAGATTGAAATCGTGCATTAAACCACACAAACACTTAAAATATAAGTAAATACTCACATGAACACAAGTCTAAGCCTATACATGCAATAATCATCTAATAAACACTTATAAACATACTAAAACACCTATCAAAACATAGTATAAACTACACCTATCATCATCCTCACATTTAAACTTTTGCTTGTCCTAAAGCAAAGACAAAATGCAAAAAAAAAAAAGTATAACATAAACGCATTGGAATACATTCATGCAATAATGAGACACTGACATCTAACTTTATGAAATCAATTTAACTATAAACATTAATCATTTAAGTTATGCCAACATACTAACCTATGCATATCATGGTTAAGCACTTTAAATTGAATACGCATGTTGATCAAAACATTATCATCCTATTCATTCACCTATAATACTTTGTACACATATATTTATAATTAGTAGTTAATTAAACTTGCAACTATCACTAAGTATACCTTCATAAAATTTTTTGCTATTTTCAAATATCAATAGGTTTTATTTATTGAAACATTACTTTTTTCAATTTTCTTTATCGTTAACCTAGTCTTTTGACAAAAAGGTAAACACCTTGTCATGAATGTCCCGCATTTACTCAACTAAGGCATATTTTATTAATTAGCATGGTTGGAATGTCATTTTAACCTTTTGACGCGAAGACAAACATTTTTTTGTGAATGCCCCCGGTTACTCAGATATACCACATTCTCAACTGGCTACCAACTCTACTCATAACCCAATATTTGTTTCAAAAGGACCAGCATAATAATTATTTATTTAACACACTTTTTTTATTTCACATAACTTACCTCATTTATTTTTGAGTCAATCATGCTCATGAAAGGTTATTAATGATGCTAACTTATTCAATTGACTATATTTATGAATGTATACAAACAAATTTTCTAAGGTGAACAAAATGAATGTCAACTCCTAATTAACATGCATATTTAACCAAAGGTACTTAAAATATAAAATTCCAAAATTAATATGTCTTTACAAATTAAATGACTATGTTCAAAGATAAATTAATTCCATCAAATTATTGCCATTGGCATATTCATACAATTCACGCATATGTATCATATGTTCGCTCAATGTCAACCTAGTCAAAGACTAAGAAAATATGATATGAAAAAATTCACACCTATGATATGTCATGCACAATCCTCCCCGTACATGGACAACACATTGTCCTTAATATGAGAAAAAACAAACAACACATGTATGAAAACAAAAAAGACAAGACATAACATAAAGAAAAGGGTAAGAGCCTGAAACCTATTAAGGAGATCGAGGTGGTGATGATGTTGGAGATGGAATGTGAACATCTTGAACAGCAAAGTATTTGTAAATCTTCTTGATGTCAGGTTGCTATCATCATTGTTCTTATTCCATCTCCTTCAAAATTTTGTGGTTTTCAGAAACCAACTTAAGGACCTTCTCCTGGCCTTCCTCTTCATCATCCTCTGTCTCTTTACTAGTTATGTCTTCATTTTGCTGTTGTGGTTATGTAGGGCTTGAACTAGCCTATCTTATCATATGTTTTACATATGTTTTGGAGCTAACATCTCAGAGGCTCATATGATCGACCGCTAAGATTTCAGCTCTCGTTAAGTGTTTATGATTCAAAAAATCAGGAAAAACAATTGTTACTCCCTCACCGTTAGCACTATAGTGCACAACAAGTGCGATGACAATATAACCATTCTAAGATGACTACTTTTCTTTTTAAGAGTAGTAGCTATCGATTGAAAAATGTAGGTGATTGTGTAAACTTTCAAATTGTTATCTACGAACTATAAAATGAATAATTACTTAATAGAACATTTATTACTTCATGATATATCAAAAACTGTTAGGCACATAAACTTATGCAGTGATAAATGCTCAGGAGTAAGGATGATGCATTTCGAACATTAAAGCTATCTAAATCTATTAAATTTTCCAATTTTGTTTGGCATTAAAATCAACATACTTTTCAATTATGTTCGACTAATGAAATATACCAATTTTAGTTTAAAAAATCATAATTTAAATGATAAGGTTGACCTCTCAAATGAAACCAAAATTCATTCGAATCCCACAATGCAAATTGAAGAGTAGTATAAAATTCAAGGGTGGTTAATTCTTTACACACAATGAAGTTAAAAGTAAGAAATTTGTCCCAATAAATGTTACTGCTCAAAGTCTCAACTTTTTCTTTCAACCCTAGATAGTCTAAAATATCAAAACTGAAATACCAAGGAGTAGTAATAACCCTAGAGAGAAGAGTTTGGAATTAGATACCTTCGTTTTCCAAATAAATCATAAGCAGAGCTCCAAAGTCTACAACCCTATCCGTGCTCTATTCCCCGCTATTGTTATTTTTCCTTTTGATTGTAAGCGTTTAGCAATTTGCTTAATTCTTGGCCCTATTAATAAGTAACGCCCTACAAATAGATCAAAAAACAACAAAATACACAAGAACACCTAAAAAATGTGAATGGAGAAAACAAGCACAAAATTATTTAAAAACCACTTAAAAAACGTAAGATTTATGTGGAAATAACAAAATTTATGAAGGAGGGAATAAAATCTAATTAAAAGATGGAAGAACTAGTAAGAAATCTAAGGAAAGTGAAGAGAGAAGTGAGAGAAATTTTTAGTGGAGGCTAAAGTTTAGATAGAGAAAGTATATGTCAAATGCAAGAAAATATGAAAACATAGGGTTAAGGTTGAAGAAGGAGGGGTAACATAGGGGTTTTGGATGAAATTCACATTTCTTCACTTATACTACAGCATGTTACAATCATGAAAGAAGCAACATTCTCGCCATAGAGGATCATGACATGGGAATCACGATCGTGACATGGTGAATTCTGTCACCCTTGTCCCATTTTCTTGTTTCTTCCTCAAGTAACCTCTGAGCTTGCTTCCTTAACTCATATTAACTTCAAAAACAAGAATCTTAGCCATCCAAACCACTCCATAAACATTGAAATTAAAACCCAAATATTAGAATTCAAAACATACCTAATTACCAAAATTTGCTAAGTTATGGTCGTTACCTTGACCATTCATCATCCAAGATTTTCTCAATCATTGGAAAGGAAAGAAATTACTTCCCTTTCTTGCAAGAACACTTCTCTACGATACAATTTCCACTTATGTCCATTCGCTTTGAAAATTTCCTTTTTTGGATTAACTAATTCAAGAGCTCTGTGTACGAATACATAGGTTCATTTGAAAGGCCCACTCCACCTTGATTTGAGCTTTCTGAAAACAACTTCAGTCTGAACTTGTATAATAAAACCACATCTTCCACTTTGAACTCTTTCTTCTTAATATGAGAATTATGTCCCTTCTTCACCTTTTCCTTGTATAACTTGGCATTCTTATATGCATCAAGGAAATTTCATTGATTTCGTTCAATTGTACGATTCTTCGTTCACCATCTTGATTCCAATCAAATTTTATAGCTTTTGTCACCCTGTATGTTCTATGCTCAAGTTACACAGGTAAATGACTAGCTTTACTATACACAAGAAAAAATGGAGTCATCCTGACTTTGGTTTTGAAGGCGGTTCTATAAGCCCATAAGGAATCATCCAGCTTTAATGTCCAATCCTTCCTTGAACCATTTACTGTCTTCTCCAATATTCATTTAAGTTTACAGTTGATGACTTCCACTTTCCCACTTGTTTATGGGTGGTACAAAGTGGTGACACAATGGTGAACTCAATATCTTTTTAAAAGATGTATTACAAAAATGTGCTCCAACATCGCTTATTATCATTCTTGGCACTCCAAATTGGTTGAATAGTCATTTAATGAATGTTTACATTACCTTTCCATCATTAATCAAAGTTGCCATAGCATCAAACCATCATGATACATAGACCACTCCTACTAAAATATACATGTTCCCCATAGAGGATGGGAAAGGCCCCATGAAGTCAAGTCCCCACACATCAAAAATTTCAAAGTCTAAAATGTTAAATAAGGGCATCTTATCTCATTTTAAGATGTTCCCCACTCTTTGACATATATTACAATATGCCATGAATTCTCGAGCATCTTTAAATAGATGTAGCCAATAATCTATATTTGAGCACTCTCGTCGCCATCTTGCTTGCTCCATAATACCCAATATATATAGTTTTGTTACACTGCATCAATATATCTAACATATCCTCCTCCGAAACTTACTTCCTTTTTAGTCCATCAGCATATGTCTTATACAAGATCGGGTCATCCTATAAATAATGGGAACACTCAGAAAAGAAATTTTTTTTCTGTTAATATGATAAATCCAAAGGAAGCTTACCACTAGCAACAAAGTTTGCTATATCTGCAAACGATGGCGCCATAATGCGGTCAAGTAACACCAAGGTTTCATCAGGGAATCGCTTGTTAATATCATTACTTTGCTTAATTTGCCCTCCTTTTAATTATGATAAGTGGTCTGCTACCACATTTTCTGCTTCCTTCTTATCTCTTAACTCAATGTCAAATTCTTGTAATAATAGTACCCATCGAATAATGCTTAGTTTTTCATCCTTATTAGCAAAAAGATATTTAAGTGCAATGTGATCTATAAAAATGATCACCTTAAAGCCCAAGAGTTATGACCGAAACTTTTCACATGCATGCATCATCGCTAATAACTCCTTCTTAATGGTGGTGTAATTAAATTAGGGCCTAGTCAATGTCTTGCTCATGTAGTATACTATATGTTGCTTCTTATCCTTCCTTTAGCCTAACATGTAACCCACAGCTTGATCACTAAATTCGCACATGACTTCAAATGGCAATGACCAAGTTGATGACCTTAACATAGGTACTAATACTAATGCCTCATTTAATTGATTAAACGTAGATAAACAGTTATCGTAAAAATGAAAAGGCACTTCCTTTACCTAAGTTTGTCAGAGATTTAGCAATTGATGAGAAGTCCTTAATAAAATGACAGTGAAATTCTATATGACCTAGGAATGCTTGCACGCCCTTGACATTAATGGGTGGTGGAAGCTTCTCTATGACCTTTGTCATTGCTATGTCCACTTGGATCCTTTGGCATAATATTTTATATCCCAACATGATTCTTTCGTGCAGCATAAAGTGGCACTTCTCCCAATTTAACACTAAATGTGATTCTTCACATTTTTGGAGTACTCTATCCAAATTAGTTAGACACTGCTTAAAAGAGTCTCCAAAGACTAAAAAATCATCCATGAACACCTTCATAATGTCCTTAATCATATCCACAAAGGTAGACATCATGCATCTTTGATATGTAGCTAGAGCATTGCATAACCCAATGTCTATATGAAAATGTTCTATAAGGACACATAAATGTGGTTTTTTCTTAGTCCTCTAGATAGATAAAAATCTAATTGTATCCTGAGTAACCATCTAAGAAGAAGTAGAATGAATGACCAGCCGCCCTTTCTATCATTTGATCCACAAATGGGAGGAGAAAGTGATCCTTTTTAATCACTTTATTGAGTTTGCAATAGTCAAGGAAAACTCTCCATCATATGACGGTTCTTATGGAAATCAAATCTCCACTTTCACTATCCATTATGGTCATTTTTTCCTTCTTTGGTAAGCATTATACTATGCTAACCGATTCGATATCAATTATCGGGTCTATAATACTCATGTCTAAAAACTTAACCACTTCCTTCGTATGAGGGTTTAAACTTCATTGATATTCCCTCAACGCTATGCTTCCTTCTTCGAGGTTTATCTTATGCATAGCAACGTTCAGGCTTATACCTCGAATGTCAGATATCGGCCATACCATAACCTTCATCGATTTCTTTATGATCGTTACCACTCTACTCTCTTGTTCCCTATCTAGCAAATTGAAAATAATGATGGGTAAAGTTTGCCTTCACCTAAAAAGGTATATCTAAGGTGTGTGGGTAAAGGCATAAGCTCTAGAGTTGGTGGCTTCTCTGTGGAGGGTGCTATGGGTGCTTCTATCCTTAGTAATATATCCTAATGTATTTGAGCACCTGAATCCTCCAGCTCAACCTTTTATTTAAGGTGAAAGGGGCCACCAGCTCAGCACGATCGTGGCCTATGGGTTTCCCACTCTCTTTTTTTCTTCTTCTTTTATTCTTTCCCCAATCTTTCATAATCACTCTTTAATTCTTTTGTGGCCCATTTTCACCTCTCTTTCCATACTTTATACATCATCCACTTTATTTCAAAATCCTATTCCTTCTTGATTTTATTCGAAAAAAAATAATCATAACTATGAAATTCAAACACTCAAACAAAAATAAACAAAAAACTAATTTTTTTTTCATAGGTTGCCTCCCATACAGCGCTTCTTTTAACATTAGTAACTCAATGCTCCTTCCTTGGAAACTCATCCAGGAACAATTATGAGCAGTTTGCTTCCACCCTTTTCTTTCAATATCAATTTTGTAGCTTGTAAGTAAGTTAAAAATTGCAAGATGATCAGAAGGAAAATGCTGATAACATTATGAAGATCAATTAGGTTCAATAATATCCTTCGTTCAATTGAACTGTCAATAAAACAGGGAACAACAAAACTCCCTGAATCTTCTATTGAATCCAACAGTTTGTCCTGTATGAGGTGAGTTGCTCTCTTTCTTCCTTAATCACCTTCGTCTATTCTGCTTCCTTTCTTCACGAACAGAGACTATTATAGCTTCTTCAAACTCGATGTCTGTTGTCATCTGTTCTTCATCCTCTTGTTCTTCAGAAGATTTGAACACATCAATTATCCTGAATGAGCTACTAAACTTTGGATTCTTAATTACATCATTCATGATGAATTTCATTTGATCATCATCAATCCAAAAGATAGACTTCTTTTCCTTATCATCTCCCCAAGATTTTTTGATGTTCACATATGATATATCAAAAACTGGTGAATAATAGGGATGGTTGACATAATTTTCTTCATCATCTTCTTTGATTTCTTGGTCTTCTTTAAGGTCGAGTTTAGTTTGATTTCTCACTAATTCTTCTAGCTCTACCCCATTCCTAAGTGTGATAGCCTGACATGGCTCTATTGAATTTACATTTATGCTACGCAGACAGTTTTCCACACTTTGCTTATAAAATTCCCTGGAAAGCTGACCTATTTGAACCTCTAAATTGTGAATAGAAGAGGCAAGATCTTCAGTTACTTGCCCAAACTTCTTTTCCAATCTCTTCTAGTTCTCTCCCATGTATGTGAGCTTATCTATGATTTTGTCCAACTTAGACTCCAATGAACTAGATTCATCTTGCTGAAATTCAAACAAGTCTTGATGTCCCATATGAGTACTTACATTATTAGACTAATAGAAATCTGGGTGATTCTGCCACCCCAAAATGTATGGGTTCATTTAAGGATGATGATTTTCCTAACTAAATTGGTACTCATTGAACTCCGCAAATGTCCCTTGCTCCCTATAATACACATCCTCCATGATCATTTTTTTATCTCCTCTTGGCATTCAACTCTTCAAATGTCCCATTCTCACTCTAAGAAGTCTTAATGTGTCTCTACTTTACATCCCAAATTTTTTTAATTAATTTAAAATCAAAAGAAAATGAAAAAGCCTTAGATTAAAGAACTAAACTATCGCCTCCCTAATAACGGTGCCAAAAACTTGATCGGGGTGTTACGCTATGAAAATTTTTAATATTTATAACCTTGATATTTTCACAAGTGCACGGGATAGTCATGTAGTACCTAAAGTATCGGTCCCACAAGAAGGTTAATCTAATCCTAAAATCTAAGGCTTGACTAAATTTTGCAATAAATCAAAGTAAACAACCAATGCAGAAATTAATCAATCAAATAATCAATTTCTAGAATTAAACTCATAAAATATAAACAAAGTAGCAATTTTACACAACCCAATCCAGATTCAACCTAGAAATTACCAATTGAGAGAAGGGGTTTTTAATCTAAAATTAATAAAAATCTAATCAATTATGCAATTATCAAATTACTGGGTCTAGACGGTCTTAGGGTGGATTACTCTATCTCGAGTTATAATCTTCAACCCTAATTTATAATCCCTAATTTAAATTATGCAATTGTAATCTCTTGATTTCCAATTTACTCAAAACCCAAATTAGTTCTGAATTTGTCTAATAACCTATCGAAAACCTATGTTCGATCTCTCATTACACGATTTTACTGATTTGATTCAATTATTATCTATCAAACTACCTAACTCTCGTTAGCCCAATATGATGATATTTACTCGGTTCACCCTCTCAGTTTATTACTGAATTATTAAGAACAGATATTGAATCACAAATAACTCAATGAAAATACAATAAATCAACTTCATTAATCTCAAAGATCAAAATCTCGAATGTGAGTTTAGACAAAAATTGACATTCAACAACACTATTCTCAACGATTATCCTAATCTATACATCAATAAAATTGAAATGAAGATGGAAAATAATGTCAGAATGGACTCACGGAGGCAACAATGGCAGGAAACCACCTGTTCTGGGAAGTACTTCTTGTCAAGCTTCTTCTCCCTGTCTCTCTTTCTTCGCCTCCTTCCTAAAATCTCTCGATATACTCTCTAGGGTTTAGGAATTGACTGATGCAAAAAGGCTTCAAAGGCTCCTTCTTCTATCCCTTAATGTTATATTTATACTTTGGAAGCCCTAGGGTTGTTTCAAGGTCAAAACAGTTCAAAAACTATTACGAAACTTAAGTTTTGTGTCAGTTCGACGCAAGCTACGATCATGGCCCTACCTGCCACGATCGTGGCTAACAGCTAACTCTCTCTGTCACGATCATGGCCTAAAGTGCATGATCATGACCTGGTTATGTCAACTTGCCTCTTTCTTTCATGATTATGGCCTGTTGTGCCACAATTGTGGGCTGTGTTTTTAGCCTGAAACTCTTCGAAACTTCTCCATTCTTCTCCGTTTACCCTAAAACACTAACAAACACATCAAGGTACCTCAAAAATATAACATTTAAGTTCAAAGACTCATACTAACCTATAAAAACACTTAAACACATAAACTAACACAATTAAAACATAAATACACACTAAACACTCAAATTAACATTAAATACTTAACAAATTGAACCCTAAAATATAATGCAAATCACAACTATTAGTAAATATTGAGGGAATGGAGTCTTGGGTGGATATGGTGGAGGGGCTTCATAAGGAAGGTACTCACTCTTCCCTTTATCCTTCTTCTTTATTTCTTAATCCTCTACTGGGTCGTTTACAGTTTGTTTCTATGCTAGTTGCTCAAGTTCTTTCCCACTTCTAAGCTTGATTGCCTTGAGTTGCTCCCTTAGGTTTGCTTCAGTATTTCTTGAGAGACGCCCCACACTTCTTATAGAAAATGCATTTACTAATTGGCCATTTGAACCTATAATTTATGATGGAAGAGGCATGATTTTTAGTAACCTGTTCAAACTTCCCTTCCATACTTATGAGTTATCCACAATCTTGTCCAATTTTGAGTCACTGGCATTGGACTTCTCTTGTTGAAATCCAGATGAACCTTGATTTTGCAATTGCTTACATAATTCGCATCTATGTTGAATTGCTTTAATTAGAGTATATGAAGAGGTTTTCACGTCATTAAGTTATCTTGTTAAATTTTCATTTTTAACCTATATTTTTGTCACCTAATCAACAATAATGACTCCTTTTTTATCACAGAGGGTCAATTATTGTCTACTTCGATCTAACGTCCAAAGACAATTATTATTCACCATCTCTTCTAACAAAATCCTCTGTTTCCTTAATTGTCATCCTCATTAAAGATCATGTAGAAGCTACATCTATGGTTCCCCTTGTGGGTGGATTAACTCCACTATATAAGGTTTGCGATAAGAATTGATTGGGTAGGTTATGGTGAGGATGTCTCCTTTGTAAATCCTTGTAACGTTCCTACACTTCATATAATGAATCCCTGACATTCTGTTGGAAATTTGTAATCTCCTTTGTTAACCTCGTCATCTTCGTCAGAGGGAAGTACTTGTATAAATGTGCATATACCACCTGCTCCCATGTCATAATGTTTGTCGGGTTTAAGGAGTGATACCATACTTTGGCTCTATCCCTTAGTGTGAAGGGAAAAAGCATCATCTTAGCAACATTTTTCGACATTCCATTATATCAGAAGGTATCACATATTTCAAGAAAATTCACCAAATGGGCATTAGGATCCTCATTAGCTAACCCATAAAATTGCACATTGTCTTTAATATATTCAGCAAAGCTAGCTTAATCTTAAACGATATTGCTTGCACTGATGGTCGAGTGATGCCTTAATGTTCAACATTAAACCCTAATCTCATTAAATCCATTATGGTTCACTGCTAGTCTCCTTGATGGCATATTTTCTGCCATCGTTCTCTCATTCTTATCTTGTGATATCAAAAGTTGGAGTATCTTCGATCTTGTTTGAATTCTGAGTAATTCTTGTGTTCATGTAGTAACAAGGACACAAGAATGGCAAAGGAATTCAAAAATTCTTAAACTAATTTCCAGGAAATGGCGCCAAAAACTTTTTAAGCAAGTTTTATATCTAATAAAACTCTTATTACCTGTAAGTATATGGTCATATGTTATAGTATCAAAAGGTATTGATCCCACAAGGAAACAAATAACACTAATTGAACCTAACTTTGTCTAAGTTATTAGAATATGATTTGAGTGAAATAATGATAAAAATTAAAACAATTAAATAAAATCACGCAAATAAATAAATAAAAATTGAGCTGCCAAATTGAATTAAGGTTTATCAAGAATGAATTCTTAGGATTTATTCTTCCATTATTTTGCTCCCTTAACTATTTTTGATCCAATTATATGTTAATCCTAGATTTCCTAACGGAATGATTTCTCTCTCTCTTAAGACCTAATCAATTAATCATAATTTATTAACCCTAATTGAACCCAAAATTCCAAATTTTGCAACCTTTCAATTCACGAAACTTCCTAACATTTTCAATTAAATCTAAAGTTATCTATTAGATAATCAAGTTGTCACTCAAGATCTCTCTTCAAATGATCGTTGATTTGATAATTGCATAACTTATTTAACCACCAACTCTCATTACAAAACCTAATCTGATTGCTTTTAACTCAGTCTCTCGATTTATTGTCAAAGTATGAAATGCACAATTATCACATCACCAGAATTTTGTATTGAATCAATAAAGATCAAAGTCACAAAATAACTTTAGAATAAACCTAATCTAGAAATTAGAAACTCATGAATGTAATAGACATCTGAGAATTCAATTTACATGTCAAGTTTAATGAAAATAACATAAGGACAAGAATAAAATCTCAGTTTAGAGCTTGATTTGAAAAATTGAAGTAATGGTTTCATTTTTATTCCTTTAGCAAACTTCACATTTACACACAAACTCCCTAACATCTCTTTGTAACTTTCACTAGAAACAATATACACTCAACCTCTTATATGTTCCCAACCAACCAGAATGTCCTCTATAAGTAGTTGCATGTGATAATTCAATTAATTTGAGACAAAAAGGTGTTGAATTTCCAACCACTGAATGACCTTTTTAATCGCAAAACATCATTGGTCTATGTATAAATCATTCCTTTATACTCACCCTGAAGTATATAATAAATTAATTTCTGAAGAGATATATCCCGTTGCTGACTATCCTTTATTTCTAAAAGTAACCCTATGTTTATCTGCAAAATAGTTAAGGTGAATAGCTCAAAACTAATCACCCTTGATAAGGAATATGTAGCAACTTTGTTTATCCCCTTATTATACTTAATAGAAAAATCAAAACCCAATAATTTTGGAAGGCAATTCTATTGAAAAGGAGTTGTAATTTTCTAATCCATCAAGTATTTCAAATTTTGATGATCTATTTAAACCATGGAATGTCTTCTAGTTAAGTAATGAGATCATTGTTTAACCACTATTACTAAGGCTAAAAACTCCTTTTCGTAAACAGGTAGGTATTTATATTTGTAAGATAACATTTTACTAACAAATACTAAAGGGTAATTTTCTTGCATAAGCACTACACCTATACCCTCTTCACTCACATCAGCTTCCACCACAAATTCTTTGATAAAATAGGGAAGAGCTATTACAAGAGTTATTTTTAAAGCCTGCTTCAAATATGAGAATGAAATTGATGCCTCTTTTGTCCATTGAAATGGATATTTCTTCAAAACATTAGATAGAGGTTTGCTCATCTATCCATAAACTCTAATAAATCTTCTGTAATAATCACATAGGCCCAAGAATCCTCTAAGTTGTTTAACATTTTGCAGTTGTGGCCAAGCAGACACTACATGATTCTTCTATGGATCTGTCGATACTTCATTACCACTTATGATATGTACAAAGTATTCCATTTGAGGAACTCCAAAAGAACACTTAGACATTTTCATGTACAATTGTTGTTCTTTTAAAATATCTAATACATGTAGATGCTTCAAATGCAATTCAAAGGATCAACTATATATCAAAATATCATCAAAAAACACCAACACTAAGCTTTACAAATACACCTTAAATATTTGATTCATTAAGCTTTGAAATTTAGTTAGTGCATTCATCAACCTAAAAGGCATTACAAGAATTTCATAGTGTCCTTCATGGGTTCTAAAAGTTGTTTTTGTAAACTTCACCCTTATGCACTCATATTTGATTGTAACTCACTCTAAGATCCAATTTAGAAAAGAACTATGCACCACTTAACTCATTAAATAATTCTTCCACCAAAGGAATAAGAAATTTTTTCTTTATGGTTCACTGATTCATGGATTTATAATCAACACCATAATCATTCTTCTTCTTAATCGAAATCACTAAAGCTGAGAATAGGCTTATGCATAGTTCGATGATACCTTGTTACAACATATGCTCCACCAGTTCTTCCATAATGTGTTTCTGGACGCTAGAGTACCTGTAAGGTCAAAGATTTACAGCCTCTATTCCCTCCTTCAATGGTATTCTATGATCATGAAATCTGGAAGGTTGCAATCCTCTCTATTCTTTAAAAACATCACTGAATTGTTTTAATAAGTTTTGTAACTATTCATAAAATTCACCAAATAAGTCTTTGGCATTTATTTCAACCTGTGAATTCAACCTATTGTTCAACCTTCCTTTTAGTATAACATACTTGGTGCACTACCATAAAACGACAAATAATATCTTTATCGTTCTGCACTTTTACTAATTTTTCCTCAAATATTTCCACCAAATTTCTATAACCTTCACTTATTAACTTCATCTCCTTACTACACCAACAGAACTTTATGGTTCATTTTTGGTAATTAAACACTATATCTTTCAACATGGATAACCACTGAACCGCTAACACCATATCAGTCCCACCTATATCAATAACCAGAGCATCCGTGCAAAATTCTTTTTCCCCCATCTACCATTTAATATTTTGACACATAAAAGTGCATCTTAAATTTGTTCCTCCTAATACTATAATTGTCAATTCCTTCACCTCCTATAACTCCTTAAAAGTTCTAGATACTAAAATTTTATCCAAAAATTTATACATACTCCCCATGTCCACCAATATATGAATAACATTTCCTTCTATCATACTTTACACATTAATCTATTGATACTCTCTATATTCACCACAGACATTGCTTGAAATGATATGCTTGGGTACTCCTCTTCTTCATTCTCCCCTTCTTCCTCCACCACAATCATTTGTAACATTTTCTTCTTGTACTTATAACCATAGATGTATTTTTCTTCACACCAAAAACATAATCCCTTAACTCTGTGATCATCTAATTCTCTACTAGAAGTGGTCTTGCTCCATTTCAACTCTTTTTCTTCCTTTTTATTTCCTTGCACAGGTGTATGAAATAAGTCTTCTTATGATTTTTACATGTTCAATGAGCTTTCTATAGACTTCGAACCTTTTTTATTGAACCTTCCCATTATCCTATAATGCACTGCTACCATTTCATAATTCCTCTCTAGATCATATGCTTATTAAAGAGTTCGAGGATTCCATAACTTCATTGGGTATTCGATCACCTTCAACCCTTTTGAAAACATACTGACCAAATAGAGTTCTAGCATCACTAGTTTTTGCGATAACATATCAAACTCTGCACAATACTCCTTCATTGACCGTCTTTGTGTCAATTCCTTTAGTTCCTCCACCAAATCTTTGAAAGTTGAATCTTTAAATCTCTACTCTAATGCCAATAAACACTTGCACTAATAAGGACGATCTTGGGTCAATCTATTCCTCACATACAACTCATGCCAAACTAAAGCTTCACCCTCCAAGTACAACGTGGCTAAAACGACCTTTAATTTTGTTGGCATTAGGTCCAGTGTAAAAAATTGTTCACATTTAAACACCCAAGCTCGCAGATTTTCACCTTTGAATACTAACAACTCAATCTTATTATACTACGTGGTGGTGTCCCCTATAGTAACCATCTCCATTTCCAGCTTCGGGAACCTCTTATTAACATTTCCCTGTAAATCATTGTCACCTTTATCTTTTTGATACAGTTGAGTGATCCATTCCTCCAATTCCTGAATACTTTGTTGATGTCTTAGCTCCAACTCATGCATATGATTCCATAAAACTTACTCCACTTGCCTTCATTCTTGACTTCTAGTTCCTTCTGCCATGTCACAACATCTACCATAGTCTAGGATCTTCGCTCTGATACCAACTTATGTTATGAGATATTTTTAGTGAAGCTAATTGAGAATTTAGGGATTAAGAGCAAACTACCGAAGAAATAATAAAGAGATAGAAATAAAAGAAGAAGAAGAAGAGAGAGAGAGAGAGAGAGAGAAACTTAGCTAATATGTTATTCCTTTAGCCTCTTTCATCAATATTTTTAATTCATAAAACAAAAATTCATCAGTTATAAACAAAATTGATATGTTATTTTCTTGTTCAACTCATAAAGTTTTCTTTTATTTTTTACAAAATGGGTGTTTTCATCACACTCTCATTACTCTTATCCAAATCTTTCAACGATTGTCCTTTAGTTTGAATTTTTATTTTGCTTAAAAGAAATTTAACTAATTTGAACTCTATATTTGTAAAATTCTTATGCCTAGGTAACTATTTAGATAGATAGGGTGGGATGTCGAACGCATTCTTCATTTTATAATTGACCCTCAAATTATCATTCTCAAATTTAGGATTTTACAATGCCTTTTTTCTTTAAATTTTCCTCTATTTTTTTGATAAGGTAAAAAGAAGACTCTATCATTTTTCTCTTTAAATTGCATTATAAATCATCATACTTCTACTTAGGGCATAATTAAAAAAATGTCAACGACACTCCTTATTATTATTAATCAAGTTTAAGTCACAATAATCCAACCATGCTTTGATTAATGATAACAATCTTTTCAATCTTTATATTTTATCAAAAACTTTTTATCAATAACACCAAACCTTTTAAAATCTTCAATCATCCATTACCCTTGATGATAAACTTTTTTATCTTTACTTTTGATCAATTGTTTGTCAATGACAACAAACCTTTTAAATTGTCTAATCTTGCATCGACTATGACGCTAAACTTTTTATGTTTAACTTTAGTTATATGTTCATCAACAACACCAAACCCTTTAGATTTTCCAACCATGAGTCTTCCTATAGTACTAACTTCTTTATCTTTAATGTTTCTAGTCATACATTGACCAATTCTATTATATAATAAATCAACCGACCAGAACTAACCATGAAATTAATTAATTAATTGGTTAATTATTAATTAATCAATCAAGCAATTATCAATAGTTGATCAATTAATAAAGTAATTAGTCAATCTACCAGTCACTTGAAATTTCTCTTATAATGGTTTTTGGTTTCAAAGTTATCCTTATTTTCAACTAAGAAATTAATAAACTAACTTTTTCACTGTTTAATCTAACAATTAATTGTCAAACAATTTTTTAATTTTAATCAATTACATTATATTATGAAAGGAATTTGATTATCAAAAGACATTTTAATAAATAAATTTATTATACAACCTATTTTGCGATAAGCATTATGTCCATGTCAACTCTACTTAGGAGAAAGTAATCAACGGGTAATCACCTGCATAATATTTTGGCTATCATGTTTATTTCATTGTAATAGCAATTGTGATTCAGTTATTTGGTGATTGAGTTGTAAAAATTTGCTTTTCACTACAAAGAAATAAATATGAAGTGTTGCTCTTCACTTACTCATTTACTTGATTTCTCCTCACTTTGACCAAGCAAGATGTTGCAAAGATTCTTTTTCATCCACAATAAAATAAGATTAGTGTATGAATAATCTCTTTGTGAAAATATTAAATTCTAATTAAAATTTGGAAGTGAATGTAGGTTAAAGTTATTGAATAAAACTGCTATAAATTAGTTGTATTTGTCTCATTTTATATTCTTTATTTCCTTAAATTGTGATATATGAATGTACTTAAATGTTTGAATTGATATTACTATAGCATTCACATAGCCTTAGGCTATTCACTTACTAGTTTGCAGGAAGACAAAAAATATCAAACAAATTTACTCCCTTTTGAATGTAGAAAAGAATCAAAACACATGTTAAGATTAAAAATTTTAACATATAGACATTAAATATTGCGGAAGAAAATAACTATGTCTAATTAAAGATGGCAATTCAATCTGGGCCCAGTCCAACCCAATTTGAACGAACATTGGATTAGACTCAAATTTTTGTCCTTTACTTAAATTTTCGACCATACTCGAACTCACACAACCTAAAACCCTAAAAGTATTAGAAAATGATGTCATTTTTTAATTTTGTAATTTAAAATAATAAAATATCAAGTCAAGTCGAGCTTGGGCCTAGGCGAGCTGGCCCAACCTATTACCAACACTACATCTAAAGTAACAATTAACAAGCACATGTAGTCAAAAAAGCTAGTTAACAATTAACCAGACCTACATGTAGATAATAAACATGGTGGAAGAAAATAACTACATGTGGTCAAAGATAGTTATTAACATTTAACAAGACCTACCATGATTAGTATACTTCTCAAAATATTCAGTGTTGAATTGATGCACAACAGGTTCCTAGGTAAATCTTACATTTACATACATAACCGGCAGGTTGTCAGCCGGTACAATTCGAGTTTATCGTGTGAAAACAAACTTTCCCTGAACATTGAGTTGAGGTTAATCACATCTTATTACATACAGTTAGTACGCAACAATACTGCAAAAGAATTGTTCTTAAACATCCTCAAGCAGGGCCACTACATTTACTTCTATCCCCGTTAGACTCTGCTGCACGGGAGCTAACAACCCCACAGATACGCTTCTGCAAATGCTCCAAGCTAGCCACTCGGAGCAAGGATGCTGTTCGTCCCATCTTGTCCCCTGTAACTCCTGCTGATCCAGTATTTGGCTGCACATTTACGGCGGAAACAGAACCATTGTTGGCTTTATTTTCAATAGTGGGCACATGATCATTTAGAGGCCGATAAAACTGATGTTTTGATTCATCTTGCTCAGGGGCAGCAGCATCTGTGGATGTCTCTGGAGGGCTTTCCTCAAATGATGACATGCTCATAGTGGATATCTCTGGGATGTTCTGGAACATAGGGCTTAGGCCAGTAATTCGTTTGACTGTCTCCTCAGCCATCTTTACCTGAATAAGAAATCATCAGACGCATAAGAACAGTCAACAATTCAAAGAACCTCTTGTTTTGAAATAACTCCAACATTTAAGCATGCGCACAAGCATCAATACATATACCTACAAGTTTCAACGCATAACGCAAAACATCATAATAGAGTGAGCCTATATGATTAAAATGGTATACAGTGTATATATGTGTGTATGCGTAGGCTTATTCAAGTATCTGTTCTGTGTGAAAGAGAAAGAGATCCTAAAATCATCAGGTTTCAGTATCATCCTTATGCATTATGACTGATTAGCAATCAATAGGATGAGCATGCACTGTGAACTACATGCATATTCCAAAACTTGCCTTTGCTCTCAATGTCTCAACATCGGCCTTAAAAACTCTGTTATCAACTGCTGCCTTGTTATACTTTTGGCTTATGTCAGTGAGACGTTTCAAAAGAGAAGAATTTTCTACTCTCAATTGGGAAACCTGTAAAGGAAACTGTTTAGTTCTTCTGGGGAGAAGAAAATTATAAAGGGGAAAAAGTTAAAAGAAGAATCACCTGTGCCTCAAGCTCTGACAAATGGGCCTGCTTTCGTCTTCTCGATCGTCTAGCTGAATCTCTATTTGAAAGCATTCTGAAAAAACAACTCATTCATTTTGTTTGAGGCAATCAAAAGGAACATTAGAATGATGGTATCATTATCCATAAATGAAAAAAAAAATGGAAGAAACAATTTGCCTTTCAAGTGTGATGTTATGCATTCATATATAACAAACTGTATACTCCACAAGTATGAAAAACATATCATAGCCTCCAAAGGACATACGTGAACTGGGAAGAAAACAACCAGATCATGTAATGGAGACTTCAGCACTACATAGCACCACACCCAAAGTTTGCCATGAGGAAATCTCTGTTCTTGTCTCATTGCTAGTGACCAATCTACAATACTTAATTTGTCTAAGGAAAAGAAATTGACAATAACACTGATAAAAGTACTGAAAACAACAAGAAATTACGCTTCTTCTCCCCAAAAATGGATTAAGAAAGTGCAAAGTAATTGAATACAAAATGTGCAATCTTCCGCATTTGGAAAATCAGTACTTTCATCATTGGAATTGTTCTCCCTCTCTCCCTCAATTCTGTTGCTATTCACTATTCTTCATTGTTGTTCTGCATCGAATTGGTATTGGAATAAAAAATTCCTAATCCAACAAGTTGAGCACTTAAGAAGATATGAGAAAGCAGAGAAGAAAAAAAAGAAGTGACAATCAGAACACAAAAGAAGAAAAATATTAGCTACAGTGGAGGGAAGCAACAAGTTAGTTGAGTAGTCTTAAACTTGTACAGAATTACTTGTACCAGTGATTCTACAATCCAAAAATTCTACTTCCATTATTGATCCTGTACACATTATATTTCCTATGTAAGCTTTAAAGGGATATGTTTCACAGCTGTCAACAGATATTTAACAGGGAACAGCCAAATCTTTTTCTTTATCAAGCAAAGCAAAGTATGTAAATTTTACATGATCTAGGAAGAAAAACAAAACAAAAAACTTGCAGCCCATCAAAGAAAATATTTGTAACTAAGTCATTGCAAGAAAAGTAGATCAATCAACTAACCTCAGTCCAAAACTTGTACAAAATGGAGAAAATGCCATCAATATTTATAAAAGGAAACGATAACTAAAATCAGAAAAACAAGGATATGGGTTACCTCCTTACACGTTTTGCATCAGAAGGATCCATAGTCTCTGTCATTTCAGTTTCTGCTCTACTTTCATCATCTTCTGACTGATCCCTTGAAGATCCACTGGTAGTTGGCTTTGCAGGAACTTCAAATGAATTTTGCACGGTATGTAATGAAGACATCCCAAGTGGTTTATTAGCATTCTTATCTAGCGACATGGATAAACCATATCCCACTCCTGTACGGGTAATAAAAATTTTCACTCAATCAAGATACACTCAATCCTCTACCTAATGCTTCACGAGATTTTGCAGAAACTGAAAAAAGAAAGAACATTAATCAACTATTGTTAGTGGTAGGTGTAAATGTTTTGTGAAATCTTGAGCACAATACGCTCTTAGTTGTAATTGCTTTCTTCACAAAAACAGGCCAATAACATTGGTAATTTTCTTCACACAAATAGCAGATTTTGAATTGTTTAAATACTATTAGTAGTTATATTTTCAGGAATCTAATACCATGTACAGGTATTTGTTTATCGAAGCTTTCCTCATTAAATTAAAGTAGTTGTCGAATCCATCAAAAGGGCTCTGGTTTCAAGGCCTATTGGCAACATCCCTACCATATTCTTAATGCGGCATATGTTCTCAAAGTATATAGCTATACTGGCAGATATACTATGACATGCAAACAAATTAAGAAGGGAAAACCTTTAAGAGGAGCATTAGATGGGAGTTGAGAAGTAATTGAAGCTTGTGATGCACTATCAGCTCCAGCTGGAGACTCTTCAGGTTTCAGAAAAGATGCCTGGTGGAAATAAAAGAATATTGAGTTAGCAAAAAAACATATCGACCTAAGAAGAAAATCAAGAAAAAGTTTTAAAATTTCCGAAGCAAGAACAAGTAAAACAGAATATAGGTAATAAAGTAAATACTCATGCAGAGCTTCATAGAACAATTTTGATAGTACGGTATTGACAAGGGTGACCCAATAGACATCCATCATAAACTGAACTACAAGATCATATTGCATCTATGTCGATGACGCAAATAGCTCCTGTCATACACATGAATGTATGTTATTGTAACTCACTGTTCACATGCACAAGTTCTGGGATTTTATTACCAGCTCTTTTCAAATTTAGTCCTCAAAAACATCATTGGTCTTTAATCTCAGACTAGAAATTATTAGTTTTTGTTCTCTTCTAACCTTAGTTTCCATAGAAGTATGTCATGTGGAAAAGGGCCTACATATGCAATATTCTGAAGACATGAGAACATGAGGAAACCTTTTCACTCGTTGTCCACATGTGCAAAACAAGCCAACCGATCAAAAAGTTTAATCGTAGCTGTTTTGGATGCTGAGCAGACCAAAAGCTACAAAGAAGCAACTTAAAACTAATAAAAATCTGCCACTTGGTACCCATCTAACTGGACAAGCACCTGGTAAGTCCATCTATCTTCCCTGTAAATCCTCTATTCCCCAAAAGAGGAAAATTGAGAAAATGAAATAAGGCAATATATATATAGTTATAAGCTGAACTGAAAAGGAAAAAGAAAAGAAAAGAAAAAAAGTCTTACCCCAGACAGAGCAACGGCAGCGCATGCTAAGTTGAGTTTAGTCTTAAGAAAGGCCTGGTATTCGTCGGAGCCCACCGAAATATCAGGAGGCGTCACATTGGCATTACGCGAAGAGGATGCAGTGGTCATACATGAAGCATGATCCTCGATCTCCAGGACGTCGTTTCCTGCAGACGAGGAGTCGGAGCCGGCTTCTTGGAGAAATCGTTGAAAAGCCCACTCGGAATCGCTGCGGTTCATTTTGGGGATCCCTTCAACTAAGAAAACTCTGTCCATTGTGCGTGACTCGGTTTTGGAGAAGCTTCACTTGTGAGAGTCACCTCCGCTTATAGAAAGAAATGTTTGTCTGAAACTTGAGATACTGCTTGGTCCTTTTTTTTTTGATAAATTTTAATTTAAAACTTTGATCTGACGTGGGTCTGAGATGGCAAGTGGATAAGTGTGGGACCGCATATTAGAGGATATAATATATATATCCTTACCAAAAAAAAAAAAGATCGCGTTGATAATTTGTGAGGCAGGAGGAGTTAGTCGTACAAGCTGGGGTTAGGGAAGCAAATAGCCTCAACTTTGACATTTCTATGGAGTCAATATCATTATCGTCAATCATCATGATGCAAGAGATCCCTTCTCGTGGATAAATGATAGATTAATATTTTTTAAAATTATAAATCTTTGAATCAAGTTATGTAAGAAAAGAAGCCTAAATTAAAAAGAGTCAATCAGACATTACAAAATTACCAAACAATGTGTAGGAGATTACAAAAAATTTTGAAGTTAGGTCTTTGTATTTTATTCAAAGAGAAAGATTGAGCCTTCTTAACAAATGTATGGCCATCAACGAATAGCTCTTTGTAGGATGTGGCGTCCCCAATGTGGATAAATCTATGTTGGGTGGACCATAGTATCCAAAAGACCTTTTTTTTTTCTTTATAGACACACCGCCGTAAATACATTTCATTTTTTGCCTCAACATTATTTCCATTTTAAGTTACCTAGCCAATGTAATTGATAATTCTCTGAGACTTAATGAACAAACAACTATAAGAATGATTGGTTTTGTAAAAATTTGCATAGAAGTGGACGGGAATGCAAAGCTCCTTAAGGTTCTAACCGTTCAGATGCTACGAGGATACGGAGAAATAGAAACAACTATGGTGACACCTCTCTTTAGCAATCTATGTTCATTGAGCATTCCTTGCTTGCCATTTTGTCTCTGTTGTTTGTCAATATTTTTTTATTTGTTTATGTATTCAAATTTTAGTAATTGAATTCCATGAGCGTCAGTGTATGAGCTACTTGAAGGCTAAAAAGGAAACGAGCATAGCATATTTGTTTTTCTTAATCTTCATTTTGTTTTCTCCTTAGTCTCTATAATTTGAGATGTCTGATGGACATCCAAAAAAATGCATATCCAATTCTTGTTTTCTTTATATCTACTGTTATCTAAAGCACAGAAAATTTTAGAGCCAATTATGTACTAGTTAATTGACTAGGTTGTTCTTTTGGTTGAATATTGTTGAGGTTTGATTTCTTTCTATCTACAGGTATTGTTCCTTGTATATTTAGCTTCTGCGGAGAGGCCTGGCACTCAATTGCTTTGGCAGCCAATGACACTTTTAGGTAGAACATGCTGCCTCTGTTTCTTTTTTATTCTTTTATGTTTTATTGATAGCTTAAAAGATGCAAGCTCAACTAAATTTATATAAATTGTTTGCCATATTAGCTCTTAATTATTTCCCCTCCATCTGATTCTTTAGGACGAGTCATTCTGAAGGATATTGTTCAATGTATAGCATATGTGGTAAACGAGATGATGGAAAACCATTGAACTGTCCATATAGTGGCCCTGTTATAAAGGTATGAACTTTGGGAGAGTTTATGGTCCTTTTATCTTTTCCTTTTTACCTGCAATGTATTCTCATCATGAAATTCTTTCGGGCTTTCTCTTGCGATGAGCTCTGTACTCATAAAGTTCATTTGGTAAATTGCTAATTCTCCTCACTGTACATATTGGCTAAGGAAATTGGTTTAGTTTTAAGAAAGCTAGAATTAGCAGCCCTATTCACATGCTTTTGCAAAAATTGCATTTGTTAGTTTGTTGGCCATGCTGTTATACATCAAAATCTAATCCTCGTTCCTTCATTTTGGCAATTTACTGTGCTTTATAGCAGACATTGTGATAATTTACTTCTTATGTGTGTTATGGAATCTCTTTAATTGTCAAGATTGATATTGTTTGTCTTATCAGGTTGGAGTCGACAACATATGCATATTGGTGCATAATGTTAAGCGACAACCATTGGAGTTGCCTCTAGAAGGACGAATAAGCAACGCCCTTGTGGAAGTTGGTCCATCCATAACACTGGCAAATCTATCGGAGGTTTTAGCATTTTCAGTTGGAAGTTTTATTCCTAAGCTAGCATGTCGTGTGTTCTCAATGTTTGTTGGTTAGAATTTTACACATTTTCCTAAAATAAAAATAAGTATTCTTTATTTCACTCTTTCCAAATTGTCACACCATTCTATGCCTTGGTTTGTTGCGACACTAGCAGTCCTGTTAGACTTCCTCCCATAAGTTATAGCTTTTGTTGCATTAATAGTTTGACTTTTTGAGGGTAGAGGATAAGAGGGTTGATTGCTTTCTATATCTAAAGGTTACTTTAACAAGCACGGATTCTAATAGTACTGTGTGCTATGCTTATATTTTCAGTGCTAATAAATGAATGATACTTTTTTTTAATGTCGCGTGCATCTAAGATCACAATTTTTGTGTATAATCATGTCACATTTTTGTCTTGATTAAGAAAATAAGAAGATTGGGTTGAGATCGTGCATCCCGCTGCTACCAAGTTTGTAACTACATTTATTGTTATTTTAAGTTTTATATTAGACTCATATTTATTTATTATTAGTTCATTATATAATAATAGACATTAGTGTATTTTTTATTTCAATAAAATATTTTATTTTTATTTATTCTTATAAGTTTTACTTCTTATTTATTATATACCAGTTTTGTAGCGGTTCACTGCCGGTTGAACCTCTAAATCTTAAACCTTTCCTTCGACCGGTTCGATGTTTGGTTCAGTTTTTAAAACGTTGAATAATACGAAGCTTTGTGAAGAAGTGACAATTGTAATAACGTGATTAGTTGAACAGTTGTAATATTCGTTAATATAGCCATTACAAGGAGAAGAGATCCTTTGTGCCACTAACCCTGGTCCAATCCTGTGCCACTCCATCCTAACTATCTATTTATATGGGACCCACATAAATGGATGGTTAGGATGGAGTGGCACAGGGTTGGACCAGGGTTGATGGCACAGAGGATTTGAGTTCCATTACAAGAGAGGGGAAAGGTAACGAATACCTATAACTAATTTTTCTCTAACTAAAAGCATTCTCTCTCTTCTATTCAGCTCATATGTTCATTTTTCTTCTTCTATATTCTTCTTACCTTCTTTATCAAACGAACGCTAAAAATAATAACTTCGATTATCAATTAGTTACCTGTATCATAAGGTAAATGTGATCACAACTAAACGTTAACGACGTGATGAGTAATTGGGTTTACACTTGCATCGTCCTCTAACTTCATATGTAACAAACTTCTGACTTAACCTAAGTTTTCACCTCAACAATAAAAATGAAGTGTTCCACTTTAACATACAAATTTTAGAGGTAGGTAATGAATTTATTAGCGTTTGAAACATTCAAGATTTTCTTTTCCGTTATGACCCACCAAATTTGAGCTTAATATATACCATATTTTTGGTACGTTAAATAAAAATATACAAACCTTTTATTTCTATTAATTTATTAAACAAAAAAGATCATTCCAATCTTAATATTTATATCCAAATTTAATTTAAATTCAAATATTTGAGAGAGTTCAAAAGAATGTTAATATTTTCAAAATGTTTAAGTTAAACTTTAAATTAACAAAACTACAAATTTTTGTTTGTCAACCTAAGTTTGTGTAATTTTTTTAATTATATTTGTGTCCCTTTATTAATTGGTAATTATAGTTGACAAGAGAGATCCACAAAATCATCCCTCGCTCTTTACCCAATGATTTAACTAAGGATTCAGGGATTGAATCTAAATTATCAAATATCTTCATAATTTTATTTGGTAAAGTTTGGTTATTTGAATAATGCATACAATAAAGGGTATGTAATTATAACCTAATGTTACTGTATGGGGTTCTCTTCTTTCTATTTGTAATGTATATGAGAACTTTGAGTCGGGTAAGTATACTTCAGATCACCGTTAGAAATAAAGGGTTAAAAAATGACTCCAAATTGGAGTTCAATTGAAGAAAACAACAATATTGTGTCTTTTATGAAAGCATAATTTCATAAAATATGATAGAATCCAGTAATTCATAGAACTCACATATTTACATTCATATTTAGAATTCTATTCCTATACAAAGATAGGGTTTATGAATACTACTATATTACTCAGTGATATAGAAACGATTCACATATTTAAGCTCCTTTTCAAATCCATCTCTTCCCTAAACTTTCTATCTCACATTTTGTACGTGATGGTATTTTCTGATAAGACAAAAACTTATTAGGCAAGGATAGAACCCTAATAAATTTAAGAAATTGACAACCATTAATCAACTAAAAACCCAAAGGCCTATTTATTAAATTATTAGATCCGCTAGCTTCCTTTTTAACACGAGTCACTTAAAGGATTTATTTCCAACATTCTCCTACTTAACTCATATGACTTTAAGTAGTAGTCTATTGGATGAATAATTTAAACAATCACATTGTACAATAGTGATCATTCACATACGTAATCATAATCAAGTATAAGACTAATAAGGGTTATAGAGGTCATACACTATTAGTTTAACGTACTCCCTTCCATATACCACTATACTAGCTTCTCCCTAGTCATGATTATTAATGGAAAGCTTAATGGCATTTACTATTCAATTCTATTTTAAACAACATACATTTTAATCAAATACATAAAGAGAACAAAAAATTCAAAAACAATAAATTCATTAATGTGCAAAGAGTATTAAATATATAATAAAAGTCATTATAATAGTACAGTCTAATAATCATTAGTATATATAATACCCATATTCTTTACATGACCAAAGAATCTTGTGGTCGATAAACCCCATTTGTCAAACGTTCAACAAATATAAGATTAGTGTTAATATGCTCGTCTATGTTTTTAAACCTCCTCATTAATGACAAAGTATTTCAGTTCCATTTGTTTAGCACCTAGGGAATACTTGTCATTCTTAGAAAAGAAAACTGCTACAGAATTATCAAAGTAAATTTTTAGGGGCCTGGCTATACTATTGACAATCCTAAGCTCTAAAATATATTTTTGCAACTATTTATTCTGAATTATGGCTTCAAAGCATGCCATAAACTTAGCCTTCATGGCGGATGCAACAATTATATATTGCTTTGCACTTTTCCATGAGATGGCTCATCCAGCAAACAGATAAAATTTAGCCAAAAGTGGATTTTCTTGCATCTACATTGCTAGCAAACTTTGAATATAAGTATCCAACAACCTTAAGGTGATCACAGCTCCCAAAAATAAGCATTTGTTCTTTAAATCCTTGCAAACATCTCAGAACTTCCTTTGTAGCTTTCCAATGATCCATACTAGGATTACTCTAGTATCTTCCTAATATCCCTACTGCAAAGCTTATGTCTGGTCTCATACACATTGGAAGCATATATTAGGCTTCCAACTACAAATGCGTATGGAATTGATTCCATTTGCTTATGTTATAAGTTACTTCTCGAACATTGCATAAGGCTAAACTTATCCCTTTTATAAATTGGAATAAGTGATATTGAACACTTTTTCATCTTACATCTCTCTAATACTTTTTTAATTTATGCTTTTTAAGATAAACCTAAGAATCATTGTTATACATTAGGGAATATTTCTATTCCTATCACATATATTGCCTCACCCGGATCTTTCATTTCAAAATGACTAGAGAGAAAATTCTTACTCTCATTTAATAGATTAAGATCATTAGCTACAAGCAAGATGTCTATATATATATTGATGACATCTTGATGGTGTTTTCTTTAGATCTAAAGGAAACAATAATATTATTAAAATTAAGATACCATTGTTGGGAAGCTTATTTAAATCCATATATTGACTTCTTCATATTACATACCATGTGTTATTTTCCAACATTCTTGAACCTTATTGGTTGGTCCATATAGACTTCTTCCTTTATATCCCCATGTGAAAAAATAGTTTTCACATCCATTTGGTGTAATTCCATATCGTAATAAGCCAATAAAGCCATAATAATTTTGAGTGAATCCTTATTGGAGACTAGTGAGAAAGTCTCCTTATAATCAATGCCCTTTTTTACTTATAATCAATGCCCTTTTTTAAGTAAATACTTTAGCAACTAGTCTGATATTGTATTGTTCCAAGTGACTAAAGAAATCATGTTTGGTCTTAAAGACTCATTTACAACCATTTCTCTTATAACCTTCTAGCAATTCCACAAGGTCCAAGAGCATTATGTTCCATAGATTTAAACTCATCTTTCATGGCATCTAACCAATTATCAAAATTTTCTCTATTTATGGCTTGTGAAAAGGTCACTGGGTCATTCTCAATTCCTAATTCATGTTTATACTGGTGACCACATACCATATCGTTGTCAAAATAGCTAGCTTTCTTTCTCTTTGAGACCTTATTAATACTATTTGTTATGATTCTTCTACTATAGCTTTATTCGCTACATATTCAATTTCATTTTGAACAATGGTGTTGTTCTTCATGATTATTAAGTGGTTTAATAATTTGTGGAACAAGAACATGAGTAAGTATACAAAACACAAGGACTTGCACAGCCATAGGGAATTCCATTCCTATTTTTTGAATATCCACTCTATATGGTGTTTCATTCCTACTAGTCTCTCGCCATGTTGAATGAACCTAATGTAACATCCCGTTTCCAGAGAACGGGTCGGACCAGAGAAACGGGTCCAGGTGTGGTAAATTACCACATCTCATGC